>RXPK01002920.1:0-59614 GCA_004143645.1 Protaetia brevitarsis | reverse complement strand
AGTACATTGATTCTGATATATCTTGAAAAGAACGGCGCGTGAACTGTAGAATTTATATGTGCTAGGTATAGATCTGATACCTATATCCTGAACAGTGCGATAAAGTTTTAATTCATGGCAAAGATATAATCGACCAGAGCTGCTTTAGACGCCTGTATGTTATGTCAAGAACACACAGAAGCCAAAATAAAAATTAAAACGTATAGAGCCCACCATTCGCGAAAATTATCTCGATAACAGCAACCAACATACAGGCAAGGACATCTATTGCAATGCGCTGGCACATCACGATCCGCTTTTCAAATTGTGAACGTTGCCTCTAAACAAAATTTGAATGTCCACGAGACGCTAAGATGTACTTCCGAAATTTTATAGATATAACCCTCAATCATACTCTCAGAATATAGTTATTATGATATCCATTTGGTCTGTATTGCTATTATTTTTAAGATGTTGAATATGTAGCTCTTTTTTCGGTGTTTTTAAACCCTGCTAAGTGCTTTTGTCCATTCTTTTGTTTTTTATATGAAAATCATAATTTATTACCGCACTGATTAGTATTGAATCCTATCGATTTGTTTTATTTACATAATCTTGCTTAAATTACAATAACATTTATGTGTTCTGAGGTACCTAAAAAATTGAATTAATACTTCAAATATCAGATACACATTATACTTACATACACACACGAATAATATACAAATCGTCATGCACATACAGCATGCACTATGGGTTGATTCTTTAATAAGATCCTTAAAGGCTATTGTTTAAGAATGAATGAGCGATGTGTACTCTTGGAACGCAATAGCAGTTCCTCTTATTTTGGGACTACATTTACTTTCTGACTTAAACATATATCTCTATTCAGTATCACTTTCTTCACACAATCATCATGAACCATTCTAAAACTTATACTAATATATAACTAAAGCTTTGTACATATAGTTCAATTATTTTCACTAATTTCAATTGCCGTTAGAAGCTGACGGGAAATGTCTTACTATTAAGAATTTAGTTTCAGTTGTGTATTATTAAAAGTATCTAACGTTTTTTTATTTATAATAATGTTAAAACTTTTTTAAGCATGGCAAACGGATAAAATTCTCTGAATTTTCTCATTTTCTGAGTATTTCCCGTTTTGTGTATTATCCTTGCTATTACGATTGTTAATATTTATTATACATTATGTATTTTATAAAAAGTTGAAAAAAAACATTACTGAATAGAAACTGCAATATTCTAACTTATTGAATAAATTAATGTTTTTCCGACAATAATATCGCTTATGCTTAATCTTTTTCTTTTATGCAATTCAACTCGCTTATTAATCTGCATTATCTAAAAACAATTATTAACAAATCCAATTCCTATCAAAAAGTTTAGATATTTCCGCAAAAGCGCGGTTTTCTGGACGCACTGTGCGGCCCTTAGTTGGCGACTGGACACCTTTTTGATTGCCGAAGTTAGTTAAGGAAGTATTAACTTTATTTATAGAAAACTCATAAAATAACAAGAACCTACAAAGGAGGAGCTGGTTTAGGGAAGGTTAATATAGTGATTTTGGCGTGTTGCTATAAGAATGTATGTTCTAAAGTGTATCTTTCATTGGTTTTCTTTTGCTGCCTAAAAGATTTCCTCAGTGTTTGCGCAAGTGATAAGCTAAATTTTATTCTTTAAGAATTCACCGCTAAACCTTTTCTTAAATACTTAAGAAACGGCAATTTAAAAAACTTTTTGTCGTCGCGTTTCTTTCTGAAACTTGAACTTTTCTAATGCATCGCAATTAAGGCTTAACTTCTGTAAGTAGAAGAAAACTAATCTTAAAAACAGATTGCATATCAATTCGATCTTCAGTAACTTATCCCCCTAGCATCCTGATTTATCTTAGGTACCGCCGCACTAGAACTTCCACGCACAAGACTCACAAAAAAACCAAAAATACTGTCCGGCATGCGTTAAACATATTGTTAAATACTTTCAACTTAGTTCTAATCTTGATATGATTGCATGCCCATTTTTTTAGGAGTATGAAATAAAACTCGTGAGTATTACCTGCCCTCTAATTACTTTAATTTAGTACATTTTTAATTTTTCTTCTTCCTGACGTTCGACCCCTCGGTCTTTTTCAAAGTTAGCTGCAATTTTTAATTAACATTTATACTACTATATTACAATGCTATACTCTTTACTTCATCTCTTTTCTTAGTTAACTATTAAATCAGTCCACATTTTTCAATACATTGGTTTTAAATTTTTGTCATAATACATTATTTAGTAATCATTAGACTTTTTTTTTTTTAAAAGATTATTAAAACTAACGACACCAGGACGTGTCTATTTATCTCGTCTATTTTAAACATGTATTGCTTCCACAATACCTCAACGCCAGTGTTAACAAACTAAAGTGCATTGACCAAAAACAAAAAATAAACATCTGTCACCATGTCTTTGAATGTGTGCTTTTATATTTTTAGATGAAAAGAAAGAGATCAATATATGATACACTATTAACTATTTATTGAATGATAAATTTTATTTAGGTAGTTTAATTCCATTAAAAACATTCTAACTAATTTCTGTTACACAAAACAGGCAAAATTAGTTTTTCGCTTTTGAAATTACAAATTATCTTGAAATATTTTATTGAGTTTACGCTGTTTCTTCTAAATTGGCAACTAAACTTTGGATAGGTTTTGAAATTTCTATCCTGTTCACAACTGCATTGTTTTTTTGTTTTCAAATTTGTAATCAATTTCAATAATACATCTAGCCTTCGTAATTTGGATCTCTTTAAATTTTAGTGTTTTAAAATAAATGATGTGTCCATTACAATGTTTTCTAAAGCTGTAATATTATTATTATATTTATGTCCATCTTAACGCGTCTTTTAATATGTTTTGTTTGGAACTATGTATACTTTTTCACTTGATTACATGGTAATATTGATTATACAAGATGTTACTTTGTTTTGTATTGGTATTTCTGATTTTATATTTAAGTGTAAAGCATATTCAGTGTGTGTTGTTTTTGAACGTAGTGTTGATATTATATTTTGTAAAATATTTCTTAATTGCTACCATATTTTTGTGGTTGGTTCGTAGTGATGTTTGCATCCTTTGGTTTACAATTGATAAGTTTATTCATCCGATTTTTATTATATTTTGTAATGAAATTTGCAGGGATATTATTTTTCTAAAAATAAAATTTGACTTCCATTTATTATTTTCGGTCTATATATAGGGCTAGTTTAGTTTATTGCCCAATTAGTTAGGTTCTATTACGTTTTTTTTTTTTGTGGGCTGATAGGATTGGGTTGAATTGAAAATAGTTACATATCTTCGATGATGTTAGGTTTATTTACCATTGTGTGAGTTACTTCTTCTTGTTGAAAACATGAAATCCAAAAAAATTAATCTGTATTTTCTATTTGTGGTAATTAAGTTGTGGATGGAATTTAATTGAATTCATTTTGTATATATTTTTTGTTTGTTGGGAAGTTTGTTAAAACAGTATCCACGTATCTTCTAAGATTAAGGGTTTAAAAATTTAAGTTTGTAATGACAGTATTTTCCCATATGCTCCATGACTATAGAGCTATGGACGCACCCGTAGCTAATCCATTTATTGTTAAGTAAAATTTTTTGAAATTCGAAAATATGTGGCTAGATAATGTAATTTAGTGCTTCTATGAAATTATTAAGGTAAATTGTAAATCCTTCTTGAATTTCGTTCCATTTGTCTGTGACACATTCTATTGTTAAATCTGTAGTATAATGTGTATAATGACGTGACATCTAAAGACATCATATTTTAAAATTTTAGTTTTTGGAGTATAAGTGTCGATAATGTTTTTAACCTCAAATGAATTTTTGATGTAAAAGTTGTTTTTTTCCCTATACTTTTGAAATGGAATTTGCTGGTATTTCACTAAATTATATAAGGGACTTTGTTACTTGACACAATTGGACGCAAGGTGTATTTTGTTTATGCAAATTTGGCAACATATATTTTCGGTGCATTAGATTCTTAAAAACTACGTTCTCTGTAATGATTTTTGTTCTTTCATTTGTTACTAACTCATTGTTCATTTGGTAAGATTGTCTGATCTTTTTTTTAATTCCTTTAAATGTTGTGTCATTACTAAATCAACATTTTATTTCATAATAATATATATATCTTAATGGAAACTATTAAAATGGTGCAATTGTTGTAGAGTGGAAAAACCTGTTACAAAAAGGACTTTGGTAGTTTAAGTAGATAATTTAAGTATTGAGTGGATGAAAGATAGCAGAACAGAGTAAATTAAAATTAAAAATTAATAAACTATAAACTACCAAACCATTATTTCTGAATTCCACAACACAATGATTTGATGCATGATAAGTGAGATGCATTTTGGTGAATATGTTTTTTTTGTGCTTCGGTAACTGTTAACTCTTGAATTGCATTTATGTAAATGGTTCTGTAATTGTATCGGCCATTGTTTTCCTATGACTTTCTTAGATAATCCAACTATTGCGATATATCTTCCATCTTTATGTAGGTTGTTTTAGCAGTGTTATCAAAAAGAAAAAAAAATCAGTGTTTACACTTTGAGAACGTAATTTTGATGAAGATATCAACAGTACCACCGAGGTATTAAGGTACCGAGAATAGTGGGAGATTCCTATAACGTGATGGAAACGTATCGTCGAAATGTGGAACAAGCTACCCCATCACTCACTCCCTCCACCTAGTAGCGTTGGTGTCATTTAGATTTTCTGGTCGCGGCTAGAGAACCAACGCGGGCGAAAACACCGACGTCAAATGAAAATAATGCGTAATTTCTCTGGAAAACGAATCCTTTTAAAATGTCACGCGTGCCGTGTGTCAGTACGCTGTCTCACACATTTCTGGCATTTCTCTTCGGCGCACCCCGACAAACGACTGCAATTGAACGGGAAGGGTCTCCACGGGGCGCGCAGTGCAAAACACCGATATAAACAAGTTTAAAGTGCATAAGACCTCCTGTTATACGAATAAGAAGCGCCTTAGTAAGACGTAAAATATGTGTCTCTAGTAATACTTAGTAAGTACGCTCTATAGTTACTACTGCTATATTTTTTCCGGGAAATGTGATTCCTTTTATTGAATAATTTGCATATTTGCTTACAAATAGCCGAAATGGAACGTTTAGCAGCATAACAGTTTAACTAAAACAAAATACAAGAAACTTCAGTCTCACAAATTCTTTAATCTTCAAAAACACAATGTACATTTCGTTAGCAAGCTAACATCTTCAGATGTACATACAATGATATGTCCAATAAGAAAATGCGTAAAATAAGTCAAGTATATCCTAGGCTACAAAAATTAATCATCAGGACCTACTATATCAATCATTCTAATATTTGAATTAAGGGGTGTTAAATCAGTATTGAGCAAGCTATTATATTTTTTTCATATAAAAGCTTCACATATTAAGAATTTTTAACAATTTGAAGACTTAATTAATTCTAAATCATGAGATGAAAACAGTATGTCCGTATAACAAAAAGATAACGGCCAAAGCGGATTTATCGGCATTCGTGATTCTTAATATGATACTAAATGCTCTTTAAATCTAACTCCGCATTCCCTCTTTGTTTGGTCTATTATAACATTACAACAAACACCGCCATGTATCTTATAAATCCCAGAACATTTTTAAAAATCAAAATTTCAATATTAAATTTTAATTTATTTCTTAAAGTATTAGATATTTGAAAACCGGACTAAGATTGTATTTTTACACAAGTTTAATATCTGGTTAACCCCATAATTTATTAAAGTTAAATCTGCAAAACTTTTTTTCCACTATTTTTCTCTGGAATAAGTGTATATATTCCTAATAACCTCTTATTTTCTAACTTATTTTTAATTTTATCTATCACACTTTTCTTGTAACCATTAATTTCTGCTATAATGATATATATATTCTAATTCTTTTTAAAAATTATCTTCCGAAAGCGGTATGTTTCAATAATCTAGTTATTAAGATAAAAGAATATTGTGTATTTTGTTTATAGCTTGTATAAGATAAGTTGTGTATATAATTGTTTGTGTGTGCTTTTCTATGTATATCAAAGTGGAATGTATTTATCTTTAATCATAAGTAATAAATCAAGAAATGGCACCGTGTTGATATCCTCAATCGCAAAGTATTATGACGGATACTGATTATTAATGAAATTAAGGAAAATTTCTATATCAAAAATCAAATGGTAATTCCAGCAAGAATATCATCTACATATCTAATCCACAATCTAGGGAAAAAGGAAATTTACTTATAATATCTTTTTCAAAATAATTTAGGAAGAGGTTTGCTAAAAAGAAAGAGAGTGGGTTACCCATTGCAGTTCCAAATGTTGTTTATAAAACTTATTATTGAAATACTAAAGAATTTGTTCCATACACAGTTTCGTTAATTTAATGTATCAAGAATTTTATCAAAAGCACATTGTTAAAAATTAAGAAAAGATTCAAGATTTTGCAAGTTATGTCAATAGAACATAAAGAGATGTTACATCAAAAGATTATTAATTATCTCCAGAGGAAATTTGAAAATTGTAAGAGTTTATCCTAATAGTTTTGTGTTTTTATGGAAAAATCTATTTCAAATTTAAATTGGTAAACTCATTGTACTAACCATTAAAAATGCAATAGTGGGAGAGTCAATAATTAGAAACAATAGGTCTATATGACTTGCCTGGTTTATGAACTTTAGGTAAACAGAACATATGTGGTATCTTAGATTATTAATTTTAAGTTTTAAACTTAACCCCTTATCTATAAGATTATTACATTCTTTTAATACTTTAGTAACTCTCTCAACATATCTACCTAAAGGAACTATGGCTATTGTTTCATAAGGGACCACTTCTAACAGTCATCAACATCTCTTAATATAAGTGTTCTAACAAAGATCCTATATGCATTATCCCTATCCCTTTGGTTATATATGCATTCGTTTAATTTTTTAAAAACTTAATACAGGACATACTTTTTCAATTCATGATTTAGAATAAATTAAGTCTTCAAATTGTAAAAATCTTAATATGTGGGAAGCTATTTATATGAAAACATATTAATAGCTTGCTAAATACTGATTAACAAAACTTAATTACAACTATTTGGAATTTATTGAATCTAGTAGTCCTGATTTGATTAATTTTGTAGCCTCGGATATCCTTACTTACATTTACGCATTTAATTATTTTGACAATACAGCTTGTATGTAAACCTGAAAGATATAGCGCTAGCTAACGAAGATGTACATTGTTTTTTGAAGATTAAAGAATTTGGAGACTGATTAGTTTGGTATTTCCTGTAGTTATCAGTATATTTCACAGTGCTCGATTTACCTTCTATTTAATTGACATGACAGTTTATTCAACATCAGAATAAATTAAATTTCGCCTTAGGGTTAGAAAAAAACAATACTATATTTTTTTCCAAGTATTTTCGTAATAACATATAACTCGTATATCGGGTCCGGACAATATCCCCTGCAATTTTCTTCGTTCTGTGGCCCCCTTGTTTTTTAACTTATCTTTTGGCTGTGGAGTTTTTCCTAAAATCCTGAAAACATTGATCGATTATCAATCCATCACAAATTATCACCCAATTGCTCTGAGTTCTAGTTTTTCAAAAATGTTCGAATACGCCATGCTTGACCGGTTGCTAAGTCGTTTAAATTGTAATAATATAGTGTCAGATAGTCAATATGGCTTTAGGCAGGGGCACTCAACCATTACTGCTGTTCATTCATTTCTGCACGGAGTTGTTAATTGTTTAGACGCTGGTGAGTGTCCAGCGGGGTGATCTGTGACTTCACACCGGCTTTTAACTGCGTTGAACATGGGGTATTGATAGGAAAGCTCGAGTGTTATGGCGTGAGCGGAGTTGTTGCTGATTGGTTACCGAATGATTTCTGTCTGAGCATGCGCAGTATGTTAAATTATTTTAGATCCAGGAAATGTCCAGCAAGGTATTTTGAACCTTCTGGTTTCTATCGACAGTGTTTGGGGGTACCTTAGGGTTTAGTTCTGGCGCCCAGTAATTCTGTTTTCTGTGTGATTAACCAACCACAGCCCTGTAAGATTACAGGCCAGGGAATCAAATGCTGCAACTGACTAGCATAACTGAAATGGGCAAAAGAAATAGAAGATTAATACAAAAAGCAAAGAAGCTATAGTATTTCCCAAGACATCAAGTCAGATGGCTCCCACAACAAAAAGACACACGATTTAGAACTGCCCCTTTGGAATGAGTTTTTTTTTTTTGCTTGGTGGGCGTCGTCTGACATGGAGTCTCCGAAAATAATGCAGCCCTTGGCTTTTTGTATTTAATTGTCCCATTTCTTTGCCTTTAAACTGAAGTCTAGTTCTGCTATAAACATAGGCTGGGTATTGTTCGTAGACAAAATAGGCCATAGTTAACGTGATGCCCATGATTTAGCACGAACCAATAACTGACTAAGGAGTCAGTTATTGGTTCGTGCTAAAAACAACACCAGAAAGTCGTTCTTTCCAATCCTTTTAATTAATAAAAAATATAATTGTGAACCGGTTTCGACTTATGCCATCCTCTGGATACAATCGTCAGTAAAGAAATTAAAAAGCTACGTATAATGATAGAACTACTATTCACAAACATTTACAACAAAAACACAATAAATAAAAATAAAATGAGACAATGCACAAATTCAAAAGTGTAAACATTTAATATTTGACTGTTTAGTGTCGTTGTTGAACAACGGACTATGTCTATTGTCTCATTTTATTTTATTTATTTTGTTTTGTTGTAAATGTTTGTGAATAGTAATTCTATATATGACGTTAGCTTTAAATTTCTTACTGACGTATTGTGTCCAGAGGATGGCATAAAGCAGAAACCGGGTCGACAATTATATTTTATTAATTAAAAGGATTGGAAGAACGATTTTCTGGTTTTGTTACTAATATATTCTATTTAATAGTAACTAGGGCTATTCCCCATTGGGTGTAAAATCCATCTTTTTTGGCAAGGGTGAGGGCATTAATTAATTCTTCGATGTCTTGTTTCATTATTTCCAGGAATTGAATCTGGTAATAGAGGATTCCTATGTTATCTTGTCCACTCTATTGGTTTGGATGATACTGGCCATTATCTTCTGATTTCGCAACATGATCTTTGCGTTTTCTACAAAATCGCGTTGTAGAATTTCCCAAAGGTTACTTGTGCCTTGAGGGTTGTAGTTACGATTTTTGATTTTTGCTTTAATTCTTGAAATTTGCTACTCGTATCCTCGGCCACCTTCTTCATCTAAATTTCCTGTAACAGCTTTGACTGTATTTCCCAATATATCGAATGCTCCTCTTCATGTTCTTCTCGTTAGTTGAATTGATTCCATTAATCTTGTGATTTTATCTTCTTCTAACTTCCGTAAATTCTTTAATCTGATTTTATTTTCTGAAAACAGATGTGGGTAGAAAATATTTGCCTTTGCTATTATTATCATTGTGGAAAAACAAAATACATTTATATATAATGTGTGGATAGATAAAATTTTCATTTGGAGAATACTTCTTCACTTGCGAACGAATTTTATGTAAAAGGTTAGATATTGAGAAAAACCTCCAGCATTACTTAAATCTTTTAGCTATCTACCATAGGAATTCGAATAAAAATTTACTTCTCTTTAAATAAAGCCGCTATAATTTATTTCACTAACAATAGATTTTTTTCCAATTCCGTCGCCTCAATTGCTTTGGAAGTAGTTCTCGTCTTAATGGGATGAGAAAACTTCGGCAAATCGAACCTGAACTCCTCTACACAGCGAGAATTACAAATCGAATCGCTTGTTTCCTTCTAAAGCAAAGTTAGGAGAGATTATTTTTTTCTCGGAAATTTTTTATTATGATTCTACCCACACTATTTCATTTGTCGTCCCGTGTAAAAATAATTCATGCGGAATTCATATCTACCTCAAAAATTTATTCAAACCGTTTTCTTCAGTTAAATTATATGCCGTTCCAATGTCTTATTGGGCTTGAGAAAAAAAGAAAAAAAACCGTCTAGACCCTAATATTATTCAAATCGTCCTCCAACCTCGCCTGAAATCTGAGATTCGCGAAAGTTTTTGGAATTTTATTCCGTCCGTCTGATTGTTTATTCATAGGATATCACCTGACGAATTTATGAATTCCGATTGGATTATCCGTGAAAGGACGTTAATTATAAACAAATCCTTTTCCAGTTTAATACTCGAATAAATTCCCAACTTTTCCAAGTTTAATTCGATTGGTAGAACGGATGTTAAAGTAATCATTAAAGCCGAAACAGAAAAACGCTTCGTTCAGAGACAATTTATATTTTCTGTTCGGATTTTATTACCCGTTTTTTTATGTTTCGGATGACCCATAAACATATTCATAAATTTTATAGGGCTCTTTCCTTCCTCTAAAGAAGGCTAATAAATTCCATTCAAACGCGCATAACGAAATAGTTTCGCCTTTTACAGTTCTTTTTATTACGCGCGGTCAGCACGCGAAACAAATGAATTCTCGTGTTCCTCTTCTGGAAATAACATCTATAATATTGGGTAGTATTATATACTCCTGGGGTAAATTTAATATAACGACCCGCTTTACTTTGTGTCGTTTCACCGATCGAAAAGCGAAGATAAATTGGGATCGATACCCGAATAACATAAAACTTGATCATGGTCCCGAAATCTACAAAAAACGCGGAAGAACTTTTTTGTCCACTTTCATTAATACAAACTCAAACACCTGCAAATATTAAATGTGGTGTCGAAAGCTGGACAACTTTTATAAAATTTGGGAAACTTTGTACGCGAGAGCCTTCCACGCATATATATACCTGATATGAGTCTGAATAAGTAATTAGGTTAACTTTTCGTCACATTGACGGCTGAACCATTTTCGTTCAAAGTTATGTATCTTGATATTCTAATCTTCTGTTCGCAATAGCTTTGGGTGCTTTGTGTAGTTATTCTCAAACCAACAAACTTATCCGCCACAGAATTGAATTCCACATGCAATTAATTAATGACCAGTAGCATGATAACGAATCCAAAATGAGAAGTACTATGTCATCATCGCAATGTCAACGTAGAGTTTAAGGAACTAAAATCATCAGTGGCGGGGGTGAACTATTTTACGATGAAAATTACAATAATTACTTGTATGAAGATGACATTAATTTTGGCATCTTGGATTTTGCATTTTTTTTTTGGAAAATAGAATGGTTTTCTGATTGAAAATTTGATTTTAAGCTCGATAGTAAATTTATGTTTTTTCCTTCTTGAGATACGGCTGTTTTTGCACAATTTAAATGAAAAAATTACTAATTAAACAATTTTTTTTAACGTTCCAACAAATTATTTTTATTGTCTTCTTCAGAAAATGCCTGTACATTAAATATTTAACAACATAAGACAAACATATTAAAATTTACATTTTTAAAATTAATAACAATGTTATTTGTCAAAGTACGTTACTACATGTGTGTGTAGCATATTGAATTCAAAGTGTGTATGCTACACCACACATGTTAGTAAAGTACTTTGACAAATAACTTTGTTGTTAATTTTAAAAATGTAAATTTAATGTTAAATTTTAATAATTTTGTGTGTGTTTGTAAATATTTAATGTACAAGGCATTTCTGAAGAAGACAATAAAAAATAATTGTCGAAACGTTAAAAAAACTTGTTTAATTAGTTAGTAAGTACTTTGACAATACATTGTTAATTAATTTTAAAAATGTAAATTTTAAATGTTAAATTTTAATATGTTTGTGTTGTGTTGTTAAATATTCAATGTAAAAAGGCATTTTCTGAAAAGACAATAAAAATAAGTTTGTCGATACGTTAAAAAAATGGTTTAATTAAGTAAATTTTTCATTAAATTGTGCAAAAAGCCGCTCAAAAAAAAAAAAACAAAATGGTTTCTCATACTAACGTTGTTGGATTCCAACACATGGAGGCAAGCATGGACATTTATTGCAAAATAGATATCCATATAAAAATAAAAATATAAATAAGTAAGGGAGAGTGGGGCACAGAGCATCGCCAAGCAAAAAGATGTTCGTTTTTGTTTATGGGTATCCATCTTGTTGAAAATGACACTTTCAAAGTTAGCTTCGTCTTTTACTGCGGGCAACAAAAAATTTTGAAGGCACTTCAAATACGTATGTTGATAACATTTGATTAAAAAAATACCGGACCGATAATTTCTATACATAACAGCACACCATACAATAAAACCTTTTTGACAATACAGGCTCCTAGCTGGCAATTTTGAAAATTAAAAAGGATTTTTTCACGCGAAAGGCTACAGTTTTGTTGGCAATTTCTCAATTGGTTGTGAATATCGAAATTTCGATTTACGGGATTTTCCTCCACCTATAAGCAAAAATCCCGAACGCAAAGCAACATCACCATCTCACAATTCATGTACAAAGTATAAGTTCCTCCTGCATTCTCAGAAATGTAAAATAAATTTAAAGTACCAGTTTAAATAACTCCATCAATATTTTCATTATCTAATTCATAAGTTCCGCAATAAGATGCATCCACCTGAACACGCGACGTGTAACCAAACAATGACTATAACAATAATATTAACGAATAATAAATAAATTGTTGTGATGAAGTCACGCCCACCAGATAGAAATTATTCGGCCATTTGAAAGCGACAATAGACAAAACGAGTAATTAAAAAAAACTACACGAAGGATGGGTATGAGAATGTTACAGCAAATCGGTGTGAAATTTAATTCTACACCAAATATACAAGAATATACAGGTGTTCTATTCGAAAAAATTAAGTTTGGCAACTTTCAAAATTCTTTGATAGCCACTAATTTTTACATACCCGGTATAATTCCAATGAAATTTTTTTATATTACGTTTTGGTAAAACGATGTAGATCACTTGTTAATAATTAAAATGGGAGACTTCTGACATTAAACCAAGTGAGAATCAATCAGTTACATATAACGATGTAAATGTCAAAATTTGACAAAATCGTAATATCTCAAAAAAGTTGAAGATAGGTATAGACCTAGTAGTAATTTTGTGGTAATTCAAAAATATAATAATATATAGGGTGTTCTATGTAAAATAAGCAAAGTTCATGGCGACGTTCCTGTTTAACCGGAAGCAAAAAAGTTGGAAATATTTTAGAAAAAAAGTAAGTGCCAAAGTTGTTGCAACCCCAGATTGTTCAAAACTGAGGAATTTCGTTATGTCGGGAAAAACTTCTAACTAATCCACTTCCGCGGAAAACCTATATAGTCCGGTTGCCTATATGAGATTGCTGGGAATTTCAATGTAGTAGATGATACTGTGCCACATTAACCAGATTATTGATTGATTAAAATCAAAAGAATTGGAAGAATTCATTTGGCTAAAATAACCAGAAGGGGAAGAAAGATGTTGATTAATTTTTGTTACAAAATACATTTCTTTTTGCAATAATTACGCAAATTATCTCTTCTGTGTGCCGACGTGATTAACACAGGGTGTAACAGCGGTAAACGCCGTGTCTCTGGTGGTCAATGGTAAACAATTTGAAATATTGTATATGTACGGTGAATCAGATCTACAATTAAAATAATATACATATACAGGCTGTTCCAAAACTTAGCAAGTACATCAAAGTTATGTTTCTTCTTAATGGAACGCCCTGTATTTTATGGCATATTTGAAGTGTACACTAAAAACTAGAACAATTATATTTATAGGTTACCTATACTATTTTATAGTTTAATGAATATTTCAATTTGTTTAAAAATGCAATGTTTGTAAAAAGTATAGTATTTCGGAAACGAATTAATTTAGAGAAGTGAAACGAAAACCGTAAATGGCAGATCCTTTGGCTGATTGAATGCGATATTCATCGTTGTCCAAGTAATCTACAGATGTTCAACATACCTAAGTCAAAACTTTGTGAATTTAACTCGTGCGTAACTTTGTTATTTTAAATGGAACACGCAGTATATTTTTTGCGTTGATAGATAGGAATTTTTATTTTCTTTAAACCAGTATTAGGAGTCCCTATACCCATCTCGACTAGTTTTTAAAGTTATTTGGGTTTTTTTAGGTTGGTTTAAAGTAAATTGTCATTATCTTACCTTAATTTATCTATTAGCTGATGATTTTTTTTGAATGAGTCAATTTGATTGTAACCAGTTAGCACCGATGAAGCATATTCGGTGCAGAAAGAACTGATATGAATTTAGTTATTGGCGAGTGTCAGGAAAATTGCTTCCTTGCGTCTCGGGTGTATGCGCAGAAGTGCCCTAATCGAACATCCAGATAAAAGGTATTTAAAAACTGTTGGACAGATTCGTACCAACTTGGCAACGTTGCTTATCATAAAGAAAATGAATTTGTGGTATTTAGGAGCAGTCATTGAAGAACCCCATAGCAGCACAAGAAGAATGCTAAGGAATTGGATTTAAGTCACATGACTATAATCTATTATTCTGAAAAACACACAATACCATCTCTACCTCTTTCAACACACAACCATTTATACTCTATGAATTACATGAGCGACGAGTTGATTTTCCGAGTGGGCGCTCGATAGATACGCAGAAGAAATGATTTTTTTAACTATGTTCTAATTCACTGACGAATCCACATTTCAATAATAACGGACTAGTAAACTGTCACAATTTCTATTAATTATGATAACGAAAATCGTCATCGCTTTTTCGAACCTTGGATCAGTAGCAATATTGGAGTTTTAACCGTGTTGAGGACATTATAGGTGATAATGTAATTGGTCCACATTTTCTCCTAAACCTAAATGGAAACGAATTTCTAAGCTTCCTTAAGAGGGACTTTTGTGCCTTTGGAAAACATTCCCTTAAATATTAGAAACCGGATGTGGTTTCAACTAGACGGGGCTCCTGCCCATTTCAAACGCGTCCGTCAGAAACTACCCTTGATAGAAATTTTCCTTAATAGGTGGATCAGAAAAGATAACCCAATATGCTGAGGAACGTTAGAAGAGCATTTGAAGAAAGAGCTGATGTTGTGCATTGGAGAAAATGGTAATTATGTTGATGCTAGTACCTTTTCGTTTATTTTAATTGTCTTTTGTTTTCTTATTTATAGATACTACAAAAACCTTGGTTATTCACCTTTTATAACAAAAATATTTAATGTTGTTTTGTTTAGTTTGTATCATACTAGCTTAGCGTTTATGATATCCAGGTAAATTATGAAAAATAAAGTTCTTCGGAATAGTAAATTTAATAATAAATCAATGTAAACATACACCGGATGTTCCATTTAAAATAACAAGATAGGGACGAATAAAATTCACAAAGTTTGTTCGCCAGCAACTAAATCATATCAGTTCTTTCTTGCCACGAGTATGACTTTCATGGTACTGACGGGATGCAAGGCAAATTGAACACATTCGAAAAAATTACCAGCTACCTAGATTAAATTAAGGTAATGACAATTACTTAAACCACATAAAAAAATCCGAATAACATTGAAAACTAGTGGAGATAGGTATAGGGACTCCTAATACTGGTTTAAAGAAAATGAAACTTTACTATCTATCAACGTAAAAATATACTGGGTTCCATTAACAAAATAACTAAGTTACGAACGAGTAAAATTCCACAAACTTTGACTATGGTATTGAACATCATGTATACAACTAGAAAACGTTGAATATCGCATTCAATCAGCCAAAGGATCTTGCCCTATTTTACGGTTTTCGTTCACTTCTCTAAATTAATTCATGTCACGAGATGACTAGACTTTTTTTACAACATTGCATTTTTAAACAAATTGAAATATTTCATAAACTATAAAATTAGGTATAGGGGAACCTTAAAAAAATTGTTTCTAGTTTTTAGTGTACACCTTCAAAAATGCCATAAAATACAGGGCGTTCCATTAAGTAAAACATAGTTTGATGCGCCTAATTTTGAACACCATGATATGCAAATTATTTTAAAATTGTAGATCTAATCCGCCTACATATATCCCAATATAAAACATTTCAAAAAATCTTGCCATTGACTACCAGAGACCACGGCGTTTACCACTGTTACAACCTGGTATATCTAGAGCAAATCCGATCGATTCACGTAAAACTGTTCGTTGCTTGCCAATGTCACGCTGCACTCATCTATCACGCCTGTCTCCAATACTTATCCCATTATTCTCTTTGCTTTCTGTTAAAGAGCAGCGAGTGAGGAGCCAGTGGCGGGAGTGGGCACGGTGCGGTGGCGTCGCGAGCTTAACCGAGGTGGATGGGTCGCTGTCTTCGATCACGGAGTCCGTGAGAGTCCAAGATGAGCGAAAGGGGAAAGGGTGCGCGAACGGCGACGAAAACGTACGAGCGATAGAAGAGAGTGTGCGAGAACTGAGAGAGAAAGAATGGGAGAGAGCAAGAGAGGTGGAGAGATTTCTTCTAATTCAGATCATATCTCCTCTATTCGAGGTCGATCGTAAGAAAATGATGGCAGCTAACGGTTGTGTTCAACGTGTATATCTATAATAAGGACATTTCATCCTCGTTTAGGCAAACGAGAGGGCAAACGATAACATTGCAGGTAGATGAGGAAGATTAAAAGATCGGAAATGGTAAAAAGAAAAATTAGTAAAAATGAGTTGGCATTTGAAACCTTAGCTGCAGATTCGATACCAATTAAATTTAAACCGTTAATTGAAAAAAGAAGTGCAAGATAAATAATCTGGAGTATTGTTGAATATTTGATTCGTAATCAGCACAGTACTCGCATATTCTAATAAAACTTCAATCACCAGATCTCCTGACATTTATTTTTCCTCAAATAAAATTTTATAAGAAAATCTTTGCAACTATACCTACTTTAACAGGAGCAATATTTAAAAAATTTATTGTAATTAAATTATAGTGAACAATAATATGAAATTAATAGAGTTTGGCTACACAGGTTCATGTTCAAATTATAGCTTTCACGATAGCTCAAACTACTGACTTGGTTCCCACTCAAAAAAATTGGATAAAATTTGCAAAAATTGTAAATGTAATAGAACTTGTATCTGAAATAAGCTGCTATAGTTATGCTACTTAATTAAAGAGGGCACGACAAAAGCAATATCTGTATATTTCGTATTTTGCCTGGCTGCTCTGGGAGTGGAAACTAATGCTCTAACTTCAGCATACAGAACTACAACTAATTTGACGGCAAACATGCATTAAATGGGTCGTTCATATACTTTAAATGTTCAGATCTTATTAAATATATCACTGACATTTATTTTCCCTCAAATAAAATATTTTATAAGAAATCTTTGCAAACTATACTATTTAACAGGGAATATTTTAAAATGTTATTGTAATTTAATTATAGTGACAAATAATATGAATTATCAGAGTTTGCCTACAACGGTTCATTGGTTCAATATTAATAGCTTCACGATAGTTCGCCAACTGACTTTGTCCCATTAAAAAAATTGGATAAACCGGAAAATATTTTTTTTTAGATTTAAGGTTGTGTTTTATGGGACATTAGAACTTGTAATATGCAAATAGAGCTGCTATAGTTATGCTACTTAATTAAAGAGGGGCACGGACAAGCAAATATTGTATATTCGTATTGTGCCTGGCTGCTCCTGGAGTGGAAACTTTATGTCTAATCAAGCATACCGAACTTTACACTAATTTGACCGGCACAATGCATTAAATTGGGTCGTTTTCATAACTTTAAATGTTCAATTGATCTTTAATTATATATTATATATATATATATCTATATATAATATATATATTTTCATAATTATAAACTACAATAATTTTCTATAAGTTTACTAGCTCAGTCAGTGAAATAGTTTGGTATATGACAAAATTGGATATAAATACGGGTATAACACTAGAATAATATATAAAAACACAATTTTTATGTACCTATAACGACGTGTCTTTCACAGTACACATTAGAGTAATTTAATACAACGCAATCCCGGCTCCTTGACATTGTGTTTTGCAAATAATATTTTGTGTATAATTGTATATAAAACACACTGAAAACTGCCTGGCACTTTATTTGTTGGTTTGTTTGGCTAAACGTATTGCTGTGTATTAATTGAAATAAATAAAAATGCTAAACTTATTTTAAAATGAAAGCTAGTTAGCTAAGATTAGCTAGTTCAACGGAAAGATTTTTAATAAAAAAAGAACTATTAATCTCAGAGTTCCCCCACGAATTAAAACTTTAATTAACCACGAAAAGTAATTTGTGAAATGAAATCAGACTTTCTTAATTACACTAAAATTGTAAAGGGTTAAATATTAAATAAAGGCAACAGAATTTTTAACACAGTGACGCTATTAAACAATAATTTCTTCAAAAACGCTAAAAAACATTGTGCAAAAAAAAAAACCTGAACTGAGTTTGCTAAAAAAAACTGCACTGACTCAATTTAAAATAGAAATGCCATTTTCTATGCAAGCAAAAAGAGAGAAGGTTTATTTGTTCAGGAAGATTATTCAATATACAAAAACTTTGAATTTCTATCAGTGATTTCACAAATTAAAATAATCTAAGCATGGACAAATGCTAGAAATTTACAAAAATTGATACAGCAAAGTAGATTAACAGAAAAATTAACTACTGCAAAATATAAATGAGAGAAAAAACTAAAATAAATCTTCCTAAACAAAATAATAATTGATCTTGTATATACCAAGTGTACACTTCAACACATTAACAATTATTATAATAAAAATTCCTTGATTGACTATATTGAAGAAGAATGTTAAATTTTACAATACAAAATGAATAACAAAATGGCAACAAATATTTACAAAATACGTCTACTTACATCAATAGTCGAACAAGGAAGTCTTTAACAAAACGCTACAATTCTTTTTCCTACAAAAATCCCTCTCTCAAAATTCCTATATCGCAGACGTAGAACATTACAATGACAATATTTAATAGAATACGCATAAAATCAGCACAAGCGAACAATAGGCATTTGAATGCTTGGATTAATTAAAAAAAAATCTGAACACTACATAAATAAAATCATACAATAAACTCTTAGACTAAAAAAAAAAAAAAATTCTCGATAAATTGAAAATCAGTTGTACGGACAAAGAAAACACAACAATCAAAATATGCAACTTAAAATACACCTCAGTGATAAAAGGGTTGTCCAAAACCACAACAGTATGTTTTAATGTATAGGTTCTATCGACATGAAAATAAATAAAATGCAATGGTTTGCTAAAAACAGCAAAATATTGACATTGACCTTTTTAGCTTCTAGCCACAGAATTAATGTTGGATATTAGACATATTACATAAAACGAAACTTTAGAACTATTTAAATTTATGCAACCAACCATACATACCCTAATCCTCTTTTAATTATACATTTTTATCTATCAAACAAAAATGCTCTGAAATAAAACAGATATATTCAATGTTTCATATGCGAAACATTATAGCAACTTTGTAAAAACCTCATTTTTCATTTTTTATCCACAAAATTGTCAAAACACATTATCGTATCATCCCATAAGAATTCGATTATATCCCCTACCATATCGCGACTATTGAACTTCAATCTCATTTGTGAGGCAAACTCATTCCCATAGTACATCAACCAAACAATTGGAAAATCCTTTACAATAGCGACCTACATTTCCATATTGCAAAACACCGTATGAATTTGTTTTTTTTTTAATCCAATTCCGGTAGATACTTTCCCTATACCTGTGTGTATCCTTTCGCAGGGGAAACGCATCTGATGGAGAAATTCTTATCATATCTGATTTTCTACCTGATGAGTTGCATTACATGCGGGACAGTACCAACCACAGAATAGCATAACAATCAGATGTTTAACTCTCAGTCGGCACCTTTATATTTCGTCACCTCAAACGTCATCAGACGCCATTTTGAGATGATTAATAGTCAGCGGTGAAATAAGCAGAGTTAATATTTATACCAGTATCGCACTAAGGTTGGAAACGAGAAATATATTCATTACCTCTTTAATTACTGTTAAACAAATTAAACCAAATATGCTTCTTACGTATAAATGAACAATAAATGTATGTTATAATCAGAGAGTAGACAAAAAGAAGTAGTTTTGCGTGCCTAGTGAGTCGACCAAGATAAGAGACAACATGTTTAGAGCGTACGTGTCCGCAGTCATCATACAGTGTTCGACTACAGGTTCTTCCAGTGTGGTGCGCAGTCAGATTAATTTAACCCAATAAATACTAACTATTCATTAATTATCTTACTTAATCCTGTTATTTATTATATTTTGTGATAGACAAGGTACAGATATAAATATTTTATTAATGAATAGCAGAGTAAGTGGAGTTAAAATTCGCGTTACATCAGTTTATTCAAATTTTATTCAGCTATTTATCATTTCTTATTTTATTAGTCAGCCTCATCATTCCCATTAATACTAGAATAATATGCATTAATTACAATGTGTTTTTCTAAATTGTCGGTCACAAATAACTTTCTTGTGCCTTTTATATATATTTTGAATTTGGAGAAAAATCTTTCAACCTCACAGCTTGTTGGTGTGGCTTGTTTTCGTAGTTAATTGTGTTTTTTAAATTAGCTTTTAAAGTATTGAAGTTTGGATTACGTTCCATGACAGAATCAAGTTTATTACGTATTTTCTGATCTATAGGTCCTTTTTGTGATCTTCAAACAGTGTCTCTAATTTTTCAAGCGCTTCACTTAATTTTAAATTTTGTTTTTGTAAATATACAGGGTGGGCCACCACATTCGCGTCGGTTTATATACGAAAAGTGGTAACATATTTTCAAATTGTTTTTGTTAAAGGTATACGGGTCCAGAGGGACCATATTTCAAAATTATTTTGAAGTATACAAGGTGACTCAAAGAAAAGTTACACACCAAAGTTGTGAAAAATGAAATGGAACATCTTGTATATTATGGCATATTTTGATAGTACATACTAAATAAAGACAAGTTGGTGTTAGGTTATACCTAACTGAACTCGTTGACGAGATAATTAACTATTCTTCAAAATGTAGACCAAAATTTAAGAGGCATGCTGGTCATGCATATTTAAGATAGATATTTTAAATTGTATTTAATTTTTAGCTAAAGTATTAGACTTGATAATAAAATAAAAGTAATGCAAAAAAATATACAGGGTGAACAAAAACATACTTTTAATTTTCGCTATCTTTAAAGGCAAGTAATTCTTACTTTAAATCGAACACCCTGTATTTATTACCTTATTTAAATTCTAATTTTAACGGTCTTTAAGATTGTATTAATGTTTACTATACCTACCTCTTATAGTTTCTTCGTAATTTAGAATTCTCTTTTAAAATAAGGAAGTTACTTGCCTTTAAAGATAGCAAAAATTAAAAGTATGTTTTTGTTCACCCTGTATAATTTTTTGTATTACTTTTATTTTATTATCAAGTCTAATGCTTTAGTTAGATATAAAGAACCTAACACTAATTTGCCTTTATTTAGTCTGTACTATCAAAATATGCCATAACATACAGAGTGTTCCATTTAATTTTCCACAACTTTGGTGTGTAACTTTTCTTTGAGTCAGCCTGTATAATTTAAAATTTTGAAATGTGGTCCTTCTGAATCTGTATAATCTTTAACAAAAAAAACTTCAAAATATGTTACCCCTTTTCATATATACACCGACGCGAATATGGTGGCCCACCGTGTATAATAGTTGCTGGTATTTTTTTCGGCAAATCTTCCCTTACAATTAATTGTCTACATTGCTTGATATTTACTGCATCATCTTTCAACCTATGAATAAAAGTTTTTAAAGGAGGGAAATACTTGTCCCAAAATATAGCAGCCTCTAACCATGTACCCCAACGCGTAACAAAAAGTGATAAAGGAATATCTGAGCTACTCGCAATGGTGCTTTCAGCAGATTTTTTTTAAATAAACTGATTCATAAATTGATTTCAGGAAATTCTGACCGAATTAATTCAACAATTCTGTCTATACTATGACACATGTTAAATGCAGCATGGGACACATTTCTTATGCAATTATCTTGTTTTTAGCATATTTTAGGTACCTGAATGCATATCAAAATGGATTTGGCAAATAAATTTTACTTCCACCGTAATACCAATATTTTACTTTGGTGCGATAATTGTATATTTACTGTATTGTTTTGTAAATAGGTTATAAAAAAACGATTATATTGTACTCATCTAACCTAAAGAATGAAATAACTATATACAATGTCAAATATCCAAAATTTAAAAATTCACAACTATTCAAAGAGATAACAAACATTAGCAACGCACAGTTACAGCTGCTCGCTTTTCGAATACAGTGAACTAAAATCGTTCCTTAAAAGATGACGCATTTCAGATGCGCACTAGAAATGTACGAACTTTCTTGCGTATGCGAGTGAGAATTTTGATTGCTATGCTATTCTGTGGTACCAACCCTATTACATTGGAGTTCGTATTTCGCAGCAAACCGGAATAGATCAACGCAATCGCTTGATTGGAATTGACACGATTTTAAGAGAAATTTTGTGCTCATATATCTCTGCTTAAATTGTACAATTTCCTACAGATCAGTAGGAAAATAATTGTATTCTGAGCCGACAATAATGTTGCTTATCTCTCGAATTTTGATTGAACTGGGAAGTATGAATGCTTTCGGGCGATTTTATGCAATTGTGTATTTCTTCCTAGTAAGATTATCCAACCAAGCAGAAAAAGAAACCTATAAAATAGGGTAATAATAAATAATTAATGGCTTTGTATATATTCGCTGTAATATTACCTAAAGAGGTCTAAAAATGCATTTTCTTACTGATCGCCCTTATTACCAATTATACATACTGTTATTATAAAGTATACCTTGTAAGTGTGTATCTATAAATGTATATATGTATATTTTATTAAATATAAGTATATAATAACAAAATTTAACGGCTTATAATGTATTTTATATCTATATTTGTATATAATTGTAATGAGAACAATTATTGAATAAACAAGTGAACATATGAATTAATTATGCTAGTTTTATTTACTAAAACCACTTAATTGAAATTGAAGTCATTCTTTCAAAAAATGAAGTTAAGCACCTGCTAAGTAAGTATTTTGCTTTTTATAATACTAGTTTCCTTTTATTGTAGCTAAATCAAACATTACTAATTAATATGTCTCTTAAATTTGGAAGTAAAAAGCATTTTTTGTTATGAATTTTAACATTTACAAGAGAACCTTAGGAGCTGTAAATAGCGAATTCTAATGAAACTTCACTTGTTTCTACACCCCATGGAGTGTTACTCAAGGACACTTTCTGTTGCTGCGGAACTTCAACTTAACGGAGTGCAATTTGACTTAAAGTCTGCCCCAAATTTCGTTTATCCAAAATAACTTTTAAATGGTGAGATATAGAAAAAAAGGTTCAAATGCGATATTGCTATTTATATGCAGGGTGTTACAATAAGTATGGAACGATATATACCGGGTGTCCAACCTAAGATGCAACAGTTCCTAGCCAATTTATTATTGTCTTTTTGAAAAAAAAAAACGTTTCAAATAAATGTTGCCTTGAATCATATTCTACACATGTTAAAATTAGTTTCAGTAATGGCGGACTTCCGGTTGCACCGGAAGTAAATACTAACTTTATTATTTTAAACGAAATACCCTGTATATTATTGCGTTTTTGGATTCCTTGTTAAATTTAAATAACAATACGTTAGGCATACATTGGGGCTAAGTTGTACCGTTTCCGAATTACATGGCGATTTTTTGAAAAAAATGTCATTTGCAATGTCTTCGGTGTTTGGAAATATCTCAGGGAATACGAAACTTAGAAAGATGCGGTTTTCAGTTTTCGCTTAACCATGAAACACCACACGTCTTTATTTTAAAATTGTTGCGTTTAAATTACAGCGTTATTAAATAGGGATCTGTAATTTTCGAACTCTAAACTCATGGATAACTTGATTTTTCTAAATTGAACGGTGGTAATGGCGGAAAATTTTAATTTGGTCACTAGGCACACTGTTTTATGCAGTGTAGAATAACATTTAAATTGTCTCTGACACTAACATAATAAAGGCCTTTGATATGCAATTTATTATAACTAAAAGCCTTTTAATTTGTACAGTGTACAAAAGACGTGCTTTATGTAGTTACAATTAATACAATTGCAAATAAACAGAATAGGCATCTGTAAAATAAACCTGTCTGATTGTTATTAATAAAAATATCGCATTGAAATTTGAGCCATACAACTACTATCCAAAAGCCGCTGGTTAGATAATTATCAAATTTGCCGAAACAACACCAATTAGAAATTAATTATAGGTTGGAAACCACAGTTTAGGAACTGACTAACGTTGCTATACACCCATGTATACAGACAACACTCAATAATGTATCGCTTATTGCTAGACAAAATAAAATTGGAGCGTGTATAAATAGCATGCACTACAATTGCAACAGATCATGTTTTTGTTGGACGCATTGCAGGGAATTTATGTTCTCTGCAATGCATTTTAACAGCAGAAATATGTAGCATATTACTTTTATTCAATTATAACACTGGTTTCAGATAAATGGCCCCAGGTCAGTTTAGGTATATTTTTTGCACTACCAATAAAAGTATATGGGATTACTAATATTGGTAATGGCTGTATTTTTTTACCTGTTTTCAACTGAAAATTGTTTAAAATAGGTAAATGAAAGGAAAATACACAGAAGCGTTTTCATCTACGCTTATATAAATAAAATTACAGTTTTTGATCAAACATTACACTGAGAGAAAGCTATGGCTCGGTTAATCATTTTGTAAATTTTTATTTTATAACTTTTTTTTTGAATGCATTTCACCATTTAATGGTTAGATCAATAACTAATATATAATACTGCAAAAAATCGATATAATCTTTACATTTCTCTCAGTGTAAGTCTCTTTGTTCTCCATTTCAATAACAATACTTATTAATTATTTACATCATATTTCGAAATTTTACCTAAAACAATAAAGTACTTGTAATTAATTACTATTAATAATAAAATATATCTGAAGGGAGTTAACCCACATACACCTAAAAAAAATGTTTTAACTTGAGAGAGTTTAGCGTAAAAGAGGGTACAATTACAACTCTGTATTTCCGTTCAACATTTACATTTAAACAACGAATCTACATTTGGTTTTAACTTTATTACATCTAAAATTGGTGACCACCCACAGGTTTCTACCGACGCATGATCGAATTTAAATCCAATTCCGTCCAATTCAATTTAAGTTAAACAGAATCGCCGTCCATTCTAACCTGATGTTCCATTTCCTTTTGTTGCCATGCGGGTATTTCAAGTTAGAAATTTAAATTAAATCACTAATGGCCCCTACATCCGATTTTATTATCTGATGTGTAATCAATTGAGTGTTCTTGATAGGTATCTGTTTTCAAAAAGGAAATAAAGAACTTAAATTTGTGTATAGAAGAAACGGCATAATATTTTTAAATAAATAATAAAGGAGCATACAGAATACATTATTAGGTATTGATAAGCACTGATCCGATTAATTTTTTTTTTGAGGTCACTATTGGAAGCCGTTGTGTAGCTGATGTTATTTTAAAGTTTATCTAGTAAACTCAGGCTCTAGAATGAGATTTCTGTAATAAATATTTGAACTTTGAACAAATTCTTATTGTTAGTGTACTGTTTTATTTTTATTGTTGGTTATTAAATAGTGATAACTTAAATTTTAATATAGGTGACATAGCTTCATAATTCTTTTGAATTCAAAAGAATTGTGAAGCTACGTCACTCATTGGACTCACTTTGTCGATGCCTAGACGTGTGTCCCACCGAAGACTGGGCCTTTGATTATAGCTCTATTTTTGATTTTAGGAAAAAGTCTTTTATACAAAAATTTTGCAGAATTCAATGCTGCATAACCTAAAAATACTTTTGGCTACACAAGCTGTTCCAAAAATGAGAAAACGCATACTCATTTCGTTATTTTAAATGGAACACCCTATACATTATTCCATTTTTTAATTCTACGTAGGAAAATAAGATCACCTTTATAAGCCACCATATGCCCTACCTGCAATGCTGCAAGCTTTCGGTTATGTATGTATGTATGTATGTATGTAAATAGAAGGGTGATGTTACACTGCGACCTAAGAGATCTGTTGTGTCCTCTATTCTTGCTGGCCTTCCAATCCTATTCTTTTCAGAAAGTGTAGGATGTCAGAGTGCCCCAGTCTAGGTAAGTCTCTCTTCGATTTCACATGCTCCAAGGTGCAATGCACTCGAGCTGCACAGTAGTACGCAGTTTGAGAGGAGGTGGATGGGTGTTTTTCCTGTTCCCCACAAAATCTACATTCAGATTCCTTTTCCAATCCAAGCTTACTCAGGTGTCCTTTTAGTCTACAATGGCCTGAAAGTATTCCAGTTAATATGCGAACGTTGTTCTTACTCAGGTTGATGCATTCTGTACATCTCTTCTGGTTATAAGTTCCCAGAAGAATTTTACTTTGCCTCATTCTCTGGAGATTTTCCCAGTAACTGGATTTCCTCTGCTCCATTTCTATTTTTAGTTTCTTCAGTATTGTACTGCTACTTAATCCGCAAAAGGGTTCAGGCCCTACAAAAGGCATTTCAGCCCTTTTTTGCGAGATTATCCGTTATTTCGTTTCCTTCCACTCCTATGTGACCCGGAACCCACAGGAGGGTTACTTTATTCCCTTTGCCTAGGTCGTTTAATTTCCCTAGGCATTCCCAGACCATCTTGAAACTGACTTCATGTGAGCTCAGCGCCTTGATGACTTTTTGACTATCAGACATGATGATAATCTCCTGCTTTCGATAATTTCTATGGATGCTGAACTAGACGCATCTTACAATAGCGTGTATTTCCGCCTGGAAGATATTTGGATATTTCACCAAGCTTTCGAAGTACTTTGTTCTAGGCTCATATATTCCTATTGCAGTTCCTTCTGCTGTTTTGGAGCCATCAGTGCACCATTTGATGACATTTCTATTTAATTTCAAAATGGTGTTATTATCCCATTCGCTCTTGTTACTAGGCTTTGTGATGAATTCCTTCATAAAGCTGAATTTTTTTGACATATCATTCTTCCTTGTCCATTCTGAGAGTGGTTCTCTTTGTCACGCCCTCTACTACAATATGAAGAGGGGTAAGATCCAAAATACTACCTCGATAGCTGGTGTTGGGCAAGTTCTTATAGCCCCCGTTATGCATACGCATGCTAACCTTTGCACTTTGCAGTAAGTAATGTTTATTAATCCATAATAATAATCAGATAATTCAAAGAAGAAAAGAAAAAAATAATTTACAAAGAATTGAGAAAATAAAAGTATACATAAGAAAATAAATCAAAATCAAATTATTCTAAGACCATTAACAAAAAGTAATTCTTAATTTGGTAATAACAAAAAATAAAACAAGATCCTAATTAACAACAAAAAAGTAAATTAAGCACTTTTGTTCTAAAAAGTAATAATAAATTTTGAAGGTTCATCCTAAACAAACGAAAAAAATATATAAATAATTCTTAAAATCATAAATAATTAAACTAAAATTCATCTATTGAATAGCAATATTTATTTAAAAGATGTTTTTGGACATTTGCTCTAAAGGTATTAAGATCTTCATTAGTTTTTAGATTATGAGGTAACATATTATATAATTTATGGCCCACATGCTCTATATCTTTTCCCACAATGCTCAAGTTAAATTTAGAATTATGAAAATAATGCTTTTGTCGGGTATTGTATGAATGGTAAGTAACATTAGTTGGATATTGATTTTTATTCTTGTGAACATGGCACAACGCTTCTAAAATATACATGCTGGACACCGGCAATATGTTAGATACTTGAAAATATGGCTTACAGGGAGTGGTAGGTAAAATACAATAAATGACTCTAATTAAACGCTTTTGAGCCAAAGAAAACCCGCTGACACTACGGTGAATTGCCCCATAAAAGGATACCATACATCAGTCTAGACTAAATTTCGGCAAAGTAGACAGCAAGCAGAACACTAGTGGACACACTGTTTCTAAGGTATCTAAATAAAAATGCTTTGCTGTTAATAGTTTTTGCAAGATCTTTGCAGTGCTCTTCTCAGATCAAACTTTCTTGTAGGTGCACTCCAAGGAACTTCATCGATGAAACACCCTGAAGCAACCTACCATTAATTTCTATTGTAGCTGTAGTATCATGCCTTCCTCATGAAATACCATGAAATTAGGTTTGCTTTCATTAATAAGCAGTTTGTTGGCAGAGCACCAGGTGTACAAATCTTTCATGGCTGTGTTAGTAAGTCTTTCAGCATCCATAAGATCAACACCAGACGTTACTATAGTGGTATCATCTGCATACATTAAAACACAAGCCGTGGATATAAATTCTACTAAATCATTTGTATACAGATTAAACAAGAGAGGGCCAAGAACGGAACCTTGTGGGACACCGTAAGTGACAGGTAAATGTCCAGATTTATACACACGAGTACCAGCCGTTGAAGTATGTCTCAACTGTACGTATTGAACTCGACCATTAAGATACGACGCAATCTAAAAGGCGGCATTTTCGCGTATTCTATACAGGGTGTTTCAGACCACTCGTCCACTATCTTTTTCTCGCGATCTATTGCAGCTAGACTAACGCGACAAAAAATGTAATAACAAAACCCCACCTAAAGAATCATTCGAAAATATTTTTAACTTTCGGAAACGTTCCATTATACCGGAAGTGGATAGCAAGTTTCTTATTTTAAATGGAATCATATGTTTTTTCTTATCTCAATGAATTCTACAGATTATTTGAACACAATTTTCACTAAAGTTCTCTATCCCTAAATCCAACCGTTTTTGAGATATTCACGATTTTGTCAAAATTTTGACGTTTTCATCTCTTTCGAAAACATACCATATTTGGAAACCATTAAAGATAATGATCTGATTTTACTGGTATCCAAGGAAAATAGTTGTTCCTACCAAATTCTGTCAAAAGAACCACTAAATTGTATACAGAGTGTTCATAAATCGATTGTCAATTCGAATACATTTAACCTTAGAAAACTTTTTTTTTTCAAATGTAACATTATATTTCTAATTATACCATACAATGTAGAAATAAATTCTCCGTCGATAAGTATAAAGGATGCATATACCTATTCCTAGTCGTTTTCAAGATATCAACCATTATTTACTCGGCTATGAAAATTTTAGTACATTTCTTGCAGTAGGCTATGAAAATGACAAGTAGGTTTGACAATCATCAAAGCAGTGTTACTTTACTTCATCATTAAGATCTATTTTTTTCCATTGCTGATCCATGGTTATAACGTTGAGGTTGATAGGAGTATTATAAAAGATATTTTACATTTATTGCTTATGTAGAAGGGAATAGATGATACTCAATAATTTAAAGATGCCAGATAAAATGATGGTACATATTACATTAAAAAAAAATAGATCACAATAATTCATAAAAAATTTATTGCACTTAATGTAAAATAACTAAATAAAAATAAATTATTCAAAATGTCTGCCGTTTCTTTCTATACATCGCTCTATTCTGGCCTCAAAGTTCTTATGAACTCGAATTAGTTCTTCTCTGCTTATCGATCTACACGTTTACCTTATTCTCATTTTCATTTCTTCCGCACCTTGCGGACGATTTTGATAAACAATATCTTTCATCCTTTCCCAAAAATAATAATCTAATATGTCAGGTCTGGTGATCTAGCTGGCCATGAAATTTCGGACCCTCTCCCAATCCATTTATTTGGAAACATTTCACTTAATTTTTCTCTCACATGTACAGCAAAATGTGCAGGACAACCATCCTGTTGGAACCACATGTTTCTTCTTGTTTCTAACGGTACGTTTTCGAGGAGCACTGGCAATTCATTTGTTAAGAAATTGCTGTACACATTCCCGTTTACCGTTTCTTCAAAAAAGTAGGGTCCAATTATTTGGTCACCAAGGACGTCGCACCACGTGTTTATGCTCCACACATTTTGATTATCAAGTTCTTGCATCCAGTGTGGATTTTCGTGTGACCAATAATATAAATTATGATGATTTACTTCACCATTACTTTTAAATGTTGCTTCATCTGACCACAATGCCTTTTCAAAAAATCGAGGATCTGCAATTAATTTTGTTTGTGCCCATCGACAAAAACGGACCCTGGCTTGGAAGTCGCCGTCACGTAATTTTTGACGAAGCAGGATATGGTAGGGGTGCATTTTGTGGTCATTAAGAACTTGCCATACGCTCACATGGTTAATGCCTGACTCTCGTGCTATATTGCGAGTGCTTGTTTGAGGATTAACTACGACTGCCCCCAAAACATCTGCTATTCTCTCATTTCTAATATGCCGAACAATTTGCTTGCCCTCTGGATACCTTTCGGCATATACACGCGCTGCCATCGCCATATTTTTTTGGCATTCACCCATAATCATCAACATGTCGAATGCTTCTGCATTTGAAAATGCCATAATAAAAATAAGACTTGAACAACAAAAACTAACAAAATAACGCATAACAATAAAGCAAACAACAACTAAGAACCACTAATAATGAAAATTCGACTATAATAGGGAGATTAGCAAAGACAAATTTGACATTTCTCGATCTGAAACTGACATAACAGCGCTTTGATAACTGAAACTTTCACAGCCCACTACAAGAAATTTACTAAAAATTTCATAGCTGAGTAAATTATGGTTGATATCTTGAAAAGGACTAGGAATAGGTATATGCATCCTTTATACCTATCGACGGAGAATTTATTTCTACATTGTATGGTATAATTAGAAATATAATGTTACATTTGAGAAAAAAGGTTAAATGTATTCGAATTGACAATCGATTTATGAACACTCTGTATACAATTTAGTGGTTCTTTTGACAGAATTTGGTAGGAATAACTATTTTCTTTGGATACTAGTAAAATGAGATCTTTATCTTTAATAGTTTACAAAATATGGTATGTTTTCGAAAGAGATGAAAACGTCAAAATTTTGACAAAATCGTGAATATCTCAAAAACGGTTGGAGTTAGGGATAGAGAACTTTAGTGAAAATTGTGTTCAAATAATCTGTAGAATTCATTGAGATAAGAAAAAACATGATTCCATTTAAAATAAGAAACTTGCTATCCACTTCCGGTATAATGGAACGTTTCCGGAAGTTAAAAATATTTTCGAATGATTTTTTAGGTGGGGTTTTGTTATTAAATTTTTTGTCGCATTAGTCTAGCTGCAATAGATCGCGAGAAAAAGATAGTGGACGAGTGGTCTGAAACACCCTGTAGAATGACAATTTATTTAGTAGGATCTCGTGTTGCACAGTATCAAAAGCTTTGCTGAGATCACAATATACAGCTAATGGGCTTCTTTTATTATCTATCTGTTCTAGAATATAGTTATGGAAAGACAGAAGCGCCGTTATCGTAGACTTATTTTTACGAAATCCATGTTGACACCGATGCAATATTTGGTATTTTTCTAAAAAGGAGTTCATACGACTCAGCATGCAGTATTCAAATATTTTGCTAATTATCGATGTCAAGGATATCGGCCGATAATTAGCAATATCCAGCTTGTTGCTTTTCTTATGTATGGAAAGAACAGCCGACAGCTTCAATTTTTCAGGAAAGATGCCTTGTGAGAAGGATAAATTTACAAGATATGTTAATGGCTCCGCAAAAAGGAATCCGAACTCCTTAACTATATTACCGCATAAAGTTAACCATCTTCTCGTAATGTTCAATCCTCGTTGAACTATGCCATGGAGGGTACTTTCAAAGTTGAATAAGATTATACTCTTGCAGAAAATTATTACAATTCCTTTCTTATCTGTTACTGTTTACAAATTATAGAGAAATCCGTCCCAGTGAAATACCGTAAACCAGCTGCATTAGCGACAGTAAATTGATTGCTAGATAAACAAATTTGCAATAAGCCCCCCATTATTATATCGACCCAATAATACACACAAGGTTTGCGCTCAATAGTTTACATAGGATTATCCACTATATCCAACACAGCATAAGGAAGCTCATAAATAATTTAATACAGTTCGCGAATCGATTGTGTACCGAAATCGCGCAAGCAGTATTTATCACGTCTCCCCTTATCGAGACAGAAATCATCCCTGACGCCGAATAAAATTCCTTTACCGTACAATAAATTACGGAACACTACTAGCTTCGCGCATTGATAAAATGAAGCCTCAGTCGCGGCTATAAATCACGGCCGTCGATATTACTCCCTCATGTATCGTTGTGCCGGTGAAATATATTGGAAGCGAGGCGACCTACCACCACCACAGGGTATCTCCGCCGGCTTCGACCTAGAGTCTAGAATCGCGTTAGCGCAACCCAAACTCGCGGAAAGACTATTAATTTACCCGCGAAAGTTCTTATGCTATTAAACAGCGTTGAACCCCTTTATAATTACTGGAGATTAGGATAATCAGTCAAACGAAATTATGCAAACGAGCATCGCCAGAGATATTCTAGCGCACGTGAAGCTTAAAACGATTAAAGGATTAAGTTTTCAATTTGTTTTAAACTATTCAAATCATTTATGTACAGCTTCATTTTTAATCCGACATCAGTTGCAACTTTTACAAGGAGGAAAAATAAACATCAAACTCCTATACTATACGTGGAGTCTAAAGTGAGCAATGTTGCGGAGTCTACTCACTTATAAACGGAAGCTTGGATGCTTTTGTGGATACAATGTGTAAAGATTATCTTTAATAAACTGAAAGAAATAAGCAAGATGTGGTCTTCCCGTGTGTTTTCTTCCTAAAAAAAATGCAATAAATTGACAAAAAATTAAGGTCTTACAAAAAAAGTTTGGTTAATACAGGCAAATAGAAATGTTGGTTAAAGTAGTAAAATGTTAATGTTAAAATAATTATGTAGATTTGGCAATATTTCTAGCATTGTTTTAACAATCAAGGTAATTTTATTTTAAACTTTCAGTATTGTTAGAGCAATAAGCGTTCGGCGTGAATTAAAGAACCATTTCATGTTAAATCTGCCGAATGAATTCATTAAAATAGAAGGTTGAAATTGTTGGGTTAAATAAACATTTGTTTACGTTTTGGTTATTTATTTTCTTTCTAGAAATAATAATAATAATAATAATAATAATAATAATAATAATAATAATGTTTATTTGTGACAATACAGTAAGTATTTACACACGTCATGCTTATTACGTTAATATAAAATTTAAAAATATGAAAACACAAGTAGGTAAAAAACAAGACACAATTTAATATACAATTTGATAAACAATAACAGCACAAAATGTTTAAAAAGGTAACCAACTAATGCATCGCCTGCGGATGCCAGACACCAGAGCACTACAAGAAAATTCATTCATCTATAGCCTAAAATATTCTTCAAGGGAGTATATCATATGATTTAAAAGATATGACTTAACACTACTATTTTCACTTTCTATGGATCTTATGTTCTGAGGCAAAGCATTAAAAAGTCTTAAACCCAAAACATTTGGGAAATTTTCACGTATCTTTAATGTATGAGAAGGAATATGAAAATTTGATTTAAATCTGGTGTTATGTGCATGGAAATCACTGTTTCGAAAGAATTTATTTTTATTTTTATATGTATAATTTATTAATTCATATATATGTACAGATGGTACCGGCAGTATTTTAAATTTTTTAAAGTACGGCCTACATGACTCACTGCTCTTAATACTTGCGAGACACCGTATTATTCTTTTTTGCGCCAAGAATACATCGCTGCTAGCTGGAGACGCACCCCAAAGAGTGATGCCATATGATAATCTACTATGTACGTTGGCGTAATAAAATGATAATAAACTGTTAAAATCGACCACTTGCTTTAAATTTCTTATTTGATAACATAATGAGTTCATTTTCCTTTTTAGTTGATTACAATGTGAATTCCATGTTAATGTTGAATCAAAATTTATCCCTAAAAACTTTATTTCTTCCACACTCTCAATTTCTCTATTTTGGGCGAATACATGTATGTCTAGGTCTTTTTTGTTGTGTACATTATGAAAGATTACATATTTGGTTTTTTCAGCATTTAAATATAATTTATTATTGGAAAACCATGTTGTAACATTTTCCAATAATATGTTCGCTTTATTTTTACTCTCAGTAATATTATCACCAGATACCACTGCACTGGTATCATCAGCATACATTACTACGCGGAAATCAGAAAGAAAGCTGATCACATCATTAACAAAAATAATAAACAGCACAGGGCCCAAAACGCTTCCCTGGAGAACCCCCCTTTTAACAGGTAAATCAGACGACTTAATGTCAAACTTAATTCATACGGGTTTCGGTTTTATGTTTAACACTTACAAACTGAGTTCTCTCATCTAGGTATGTTTTGAACCATTGAGCTACAATCCCGCGGATGCCATACTGTTCTAATTTGGTCAACATCATATTATGAAATAACATTAGAAGAAACTTATCTCACAAATTAGTATTTTTTCTTTACATTTTAAAAGTTTCTATACAGATATATAGGGTTTCTGATTAAAATTATCAAATAATAATAAGAATGTTTGTTGCCCAATAGGAACCAATTACAAGATAATATTACAAAAATTAGTCAAAAAAAAACATGAGATGCACGCAAAAAGCAGTTTACAAAAAAAAAGGAAAAATTATCTAATTTTACCAAAAAACGACCATTATAAACAGGCTTGTAAATTCGGTCCCGTTCGATCATCTGGCGTTCAAAATGTTATTATTCTGAGTGTTTCTCTACAGTCTCTCGCGTCCCCACCAATTTATCGATGCGGCAATGCGACTAGGTGATTCGGCAGGCGATGATCGTGGCAGTAATCTATCAATGCAAATGCATGTGCACACAGAAGGATTGGTTTTAGTTTTCATTTAATAATTTCGGAGTTTCCTATAGTTATTTTAAGTTTTTACTAGAGATTCAATTTTGTTTATTTTATATTTTGAAGAATGAAGTTTCTAATCTTAGTTTAAATTTTATTATGAAAATATTTTCTTACCCAATTGAAATGAGCAGTGGTTTTTATGTTCTTTATATTTTCTAAGTGTATTTTAGCATTGTTTTTACTGTCATTCTTTTTACTTGAGATTTTCTTTTTTATTTTATATTTTGAAGGTCGGAATTCTATTTTTGGTTTTCTTTTAGAGAAGTTTCTAGCAATACTGCGCGATAATCGGGGAAAATATTTGTTTGAAAATTTAAGAATGTACCTAATAGTTGCTTCAAATTATAATATTCTTTAGTGACTTATGGATATACTGGGTGTTTTTTTTATCTTGAGACAACGGATATCTCTAAAACACTGCAGCAAATCAAAAAAAAAGATCTTAATAAGATTTGTTATAATGTAGGGAGCTCACTGAATGGTGCCGAACTCGATCCCCCACCTCCCAGAGTGAAAAGGGGGACAACTTTGAAACCTTAAATGGGAACCCCCACTCTGTATTGTAGATTCAGATTCTACGACTTCAAGTATGTAGTTTTTGTTTGAAACTTTTTTTTCGATTCGTGACAGATTGCGCTGTAATCGAAAAAACATGATTGTGAACGTCTAGAAAAAATACACAAAATAGAGAAGCAAGCAATCATGATTTTGTGTTTTTTTATTTTAACATATATTAACATTTCAAAAAGCCATGTGTTTGAAACTGTTCCCCTTCACTTCGATACATTTATTTATTCGCAATTGGAATACTGTTCAACAATACAAAACCGTACTTTATTCAGTACTTGACAAACTATGAATACTTACACATAGTCCGATTCCCATTTAAATTATTAATTATTAATCCAATACAAATTAGTTAGTGCTGAATATTTGAATAGTGATGGAGGCTATGGAGGGTATGATAAAGCAAAGTTCTTCGTTGTTGAATGGCTTTTTGAAATATTATTTAATGTTAAAATAAAAAAAAAAAACAAAATCATGTTTGCTTGCTTCTCTTGTTTTATGTATTTTTTCTAGACGTTCATAATCATGTTTTTCTTTGCGATTACAGCGCAATCTGTTACGACTCGAAAATAAAAGTTTCAAACAAAAACTACATATTTGATGGCCTAGAATCCGAATTTCCATTTAAGATTTCTAAGTTGTTCTCCCTCCCACTCTTGAAGGGGGGGGGTCAGGGTAAGATGGGGGATCGAGTTCGGCACCATTAAGTGAGCCCCCTACATTATAACAAATCTTATTAAGATCTTTTTTTGATTTGATGCAGTGTTTTAGAGATATTCTCTTATCCCAAGATAAAAAAACTCACCCTGTATATACTACACTGAGTTTCATACGGTTTTTCCTCTAGAGAACAAAGAAAATGTAATATAACTTGTTTGTGACAAATACTTAATTTTATATTTATTCTTATTTGCATTGCATCGATTTTATGCATGTTTACGCTAACCTAATGAGACTGTAGTTGATGGCAGTGCATTATACGTATGGGATGCATAATACTGTTACGAAGTCTGAGAGTAAAATGGTGAATACGCGCTCCAACTACGCACGCTAACCCCACCCAGTATTGTGACGCGGCTCCTAGACACTCGCGCAATAAATTTTCGCAGTACTCCTATTCCAAGGGGACCGAAATTTCAACCCTGATTATAAATTATGTTAGCATTGTGACATATTCGGAAAAGTGGGAAATTACGTAGGATATTTGTCTTTGCTACAGAAACGGAAAATGTATTCGAAAATCTCGAAGAAGCGCGAGGAACATTAACGTATATACAGGATAGAAGAAAAGGAGCATTAGTTTTGACATGAATTCAATTTCCACAAGAAACGGGCACTGTGAACATCTCTACGCTTGATAAGAGCATCCACTCCATGTCTCATCAAAAGATCATCATAATCCCTACTCCTAGAGGGATATCTGCCATCTAAATGAAAAGACAAAAACTTCAAAAAGCGATACTACATGCGCTCACTGTGTAACTGATGGTACACATAGCATGGTGACCATATGACTGAAGCATACTCGAAACACGACACGACAAAAGCGAAGTAAAGTGTCTTAAGAACCATTGCGTCAGTAGAATGGCAGATACGCATCACAAAATCCAGCCTCTTTGAGGATAAGGAAACAAGTTGATGAAGATGTTGCGTAAAGGTAAGATTACGATCAAAGGTAACTCCTAAATCAGAGAATTCCTCAGTAGAAGACAATTGATGGTTCGCAATGTAGTAAGAAGCAGGCGTGGAATCAGACCTTCGCGTAAATCTCATTGTTATACATTTATTAATGTTGAGACATAATTTCTAGCACTGCAGTTGGATATTTTGTTGAGGTTTTCTTGAAGTATTTGCATATACACATCCGATGAGATTTTCCGAATAAATCTCGAGATCATCCACATATGCCAAAGCTGGACAGGTGAACGACTCCAGCAAGTCATTAATATAAATAATAAAAAAAGAGGTCCTAGGCAAGATCCCTGTGGTACACTAGATACAGATATAAATTTCCGGGAGGTGAAGTCGTTGTGGTGTATATAATTGATTTTATTGAATGAATTACAGATAGGCCCAAATACAGGGAAATATACATACATATCAAGTAAAAATAAGAATGAATACAATTAAAAAAGTGCTTTAAAAAATCGTCTTCTATCGCGTCACTGCTTTGACTTACAGAAATATGACTACTAGGAAATACATTGTTTCTTGAATTTTCATCGGTAGTCCACGGTCTCCACGTGTTTTTGTATCACAATTTTAAACATTTACACTTTGGAACAACTGTCTTTCAACTATATTTTCTTATTTATTACCTTTTTATATATGTTGATTTGTGCAAAGTAGTTAATTGAGCGAAAGAAGTGTTAATATCAAAATACCATTTTTACAACATTCTTTAATACAATTACAAGTTCATATGATATGTTGATTTAAATTTTAAACAGTGGATTATATTACATCAAACATAATTATTCTCTATCTAAGAAAAGTTAAATTTCCCTTAATTCGGTCCATTACCTCATTTGTATAATTTCTTGGTGCCTGCGGCCGTAGGTAGCAGATAATCCATTAGCTCATTAGTTAAATCGTTATATCTATGGACAGACTATACTGATTTTTCCTACATAATACGATTAAAGTAAACCACAGAATTATGAACAGACGAAAGAATTTAAACTGTATGTTTTGATATCTATTTGTTGTTTTAAACATATTACTATAGGGGAACATCGTACTTAAGAACATGTAGTAAACACATTCTTGTAGCTTATTTTTTTTCCCGATATAGTCAGTCCAAATCCCAGAATTTATTTTAATTTCTTTTTAATATATCATTATAGGTAGAAATGAAATATGTTGGGTAGGTAGGTCAATGAACCAATGAACACTCAAATCACTATTAGATCAAGCTTAGTTTTTATTACTACTTTATCAGGATGACTTGTAATACTTTCAGTGTCATCCTGATGAAGTAGTAATAAAAACTACGAAAGCTTGATCTAACAGAGATTTGAGTGTTCATTGGTTCATTGACCGACCTACCCAACATATTTCATCCCAAGCATCAACATTGTGCGGTCACGTACTTCTTTTTCCGATTATAGATAGTGTTTAAATTTTTAATGTCTGTTCTGTTATTTATACTATTATTGTCTAATTTAATAATGTACCATTTCGTCGATAATTCTTTTACCATAACTAGGTTCTTTTTATAATATAGAGGAGGGTGGGGCAAGATGGGGCCACGAGGCATGATGGGGACATCGTCTTATCTACAAAATGGCAGTAAGCATCTGTCAAATAATAGCAGACCTAATATTCACAAGTGCTGTCTTATGTTTGTTGTAATGTAGGAAACTTTCCTAGTCGTAATAACAAAGTTATTGCTGTTTGTGCGTGAACTTTGCAAATTCCAGAATTTCTTTATTGTTTTGATGGCGAGTTCAACGGCCAGTATCAAAAGTATAAGTAAATTATTTACAATTACACTTTTTTGTGCTTATTAATTGACATGTATTGCATGTATTTTCTATAGTGCGTTGTTTATTTATTTCAAATATTTAATATGTTATTATAACATAACCAGAAAATGTTCCAAAGAGGCAAGATGGGGCTATTGGTATGGGGCAACATGGGGACATCACTATCTTACTCCTCAGTCTGGTCCGTTATGACTGGACATAGTTGGATATTTAAATATAGAATTAAATTGTTTAATTACTTGCAACAGGGTTGTCGTGGGTACAGAAGAGAAGAGAATGAGTATGAGGTACCACAAACAATTCTAGAAAGAAAAGTGGAAGAAGCGCGTCAGCTTGCTGGACCTCTCCAACCTAGAAAATCATTAGGCTAAAAATACTTTTTTTCCTTAGAATACGAGACGCAGCTGGTTACATATTTGAAAAAAAAATGGAATTGGGTCTCTCAGGATTAACGATTCAAGATTTGAGTAACCTTATCAATAGTCTGAAAAATTGTGGAAAGTTCGTTGTTGAACAGATGCAAAAATTGCAGGAAAAGATTGGCTGATAGAATTTATGAGATGGAATCTCCATTATGCTTTCTCGAAGACATAATGCCTATTTCTCATGTTAGGAATGAAGTACAGGTTCAATCAAAGCGTAACAAGGGAAAGACAGCAATCTTTACAAGCACTACGTATAAAAATCTGCTGCAAGAAAATAGAAATCTGGAGAATTCCTAAGGCAACTAGAAGTGCTGAGGAAGTATTAAAGGAAAAAAAAATGACAAAGAAGAAAACAGAAGGGACTAAGAGCCGAATTTTGTAAGGAAAGCAAAGAGTAGATTTTTAGAAAACAAGGAAATAATCAAGTTCTTCTTCTGAGAAAGATGACTATGTGTATGTTTATATTGCCTCAGAAAGTGCGATGAAGATACCAAAGGGGAAGTATGGATACAATGCCATGGATGGCGAAGTTGGGTACATGGAAGGTGTGCGAATAATGGGGATGAGTACCTCTTCTATTGTCTCAATTGTGAAGATTAAGTTATAATTCTTATCGTTATTGTATTTTTTTAAAATTTTAAGTAGTTCCGCTTTAATGAGTTTTAGCTTTGTTCCTGCATTTTTTTAAGAATAAAATCAATTTTTTACATATTACCCAGATTTATGTTACAACCCATTCTTAACTCACCTGGAACACCATCTTGCCCCCATGCTGGGGCAAGATGGTGTATTTACATATTTCTTTTCAAAACTTTCTCACAACACAGGAGGACCCATCGAAAAATTGCAAATACATCCATCAACAGGTAAATGTTTAAAGATTACAACAAGCCTACTTAGAACCTTGCATATCAATTTGCAATCCTGATGCAGTGTTCTAAAGCTTAGTGTTACCATCTTGCCCCACCTTCCCCTACTTATTTCTTTAAAATTGAAATTATATTTATATAGAGCTTTATTTTCTATGTTTAGCTTTTCTTTTCTGCCCAAAGTTTAGCACAAGAAATACTATGGCAAAAAACACTTGTACTAATGACAATTGCGTTCAGGGTGGGTTCAACAATCGCCATCCAAACTAGACATTTGCGCACGTACTTAACAACACAAAAGTTGGTGTTTTCAGTCGCCATAACCGCAAGTCATGACAATGAATAATGAGGCAGGAACCTCGCAAAAAATAAATATTGAAACATATTTTTCCTTCTAGTGGCTTAGGTGTTTTTATTATGCAATCCGTCGTGGAGCACATCACTGACAGCTAATGTACAGTTTAGAATCGACATCTTTTGGAATAACAATACAAAAGAATGACTGGAAATTAATTAGAAACGATTGCAGTGCCCTTATCGCTTTTTTAACGAAACTTCTTTAAAGGCCTCTAAGTATGGAAAGTATGGAAGGCTTATTTAAAAATGAAGTAGAAACTTTACATTGAAAAAAAGAAATCATCAACTTTCTCGAGATCACTATAAACACGACAGCTGCATTAAGCCATTAATTGATATTTTTTATGATTAAAAAACAAACAAAAAACATTAATTAATATTAATAACGCGGTCAATAATCATATCTTAAAACAAAATTAATATCTATCCATATAATTTGAATCCAGTATCTTGCAAGTTTATTTGTATACACTACCAATTCATGTAATACGACGTTCACTGACGAAGTAGGAAGTAAAATAATACATGACTCAGAAAGAGGATCTGTATATCAGGAAAGTTTAGGTCATGTGAATAAAGTTACCGGTATTAAGTTGTTCCCGGAGTTCAGACGAGCAGGTAAAGTTTCGCTCCAGAAAACACCGACTCCTTTCGAAACTCGCATACCAACTCTACTTTGTGTCGTAAACTGCATTTCCTTGTAACGTAACCATATGCTCGCTGCCTGCGTATCGTTTATTTCAAGATAGCCGTTTAAGAATATCTTTTTATCCCAAGGGTGATTTAGTATCGTAAACCTCGTTTTCCAATATTCGCAGGATAAAATTTAAATCCAGTTTGAAGTGATAGTCCCATTGCTGTTTATGGAAATTTGCGTAGAACTCCACAATATGGCTATTTATCTGATTTGTCCCTGGAACGTTAAAGGATCAATTTTAAAATTATTCTGAACAATTCAATGTTAGGCCTGTTTTGAAATAATTAAACTGATCACAAACTAGTGGTCTTAATTGGACCATCTGAGTTGTATTAATAACTATATTTCAACCGTTAATCAAATGCTTTAGGTAACAAAATAAATTACGGAATTCTAAACGCTTTATAAAGCAATTTCGATTTAAACTTGAAGAACCTTATTTGAGAATTTTTTTGATTTCTTTAAGAGAATCCACTCAACAGTTACACCAATGAAAACTCAGTAGATGCTATTATTTAAGTTAATTAAGTAAGTTCACAGTGTTTAGTCTAAAATAACTATGGGAATGGTACGTCTTGGGAACCACACTACCAAGGGATCGAAGATGCTGCAAAAAGGAAAGAAACAGAAATGAGCAAAATTGACTTAGAAATAAGCAATAATTTGGACTGAAGCCACAAGACTGACTGGATTGAAAAGCTGTAATAGAACTGAGCAAATATATCCAGACACGAATGTAGCAACCAATTTAATTATGGAAAAGTCATGGCAACAAAAAGCTAATGAAGTACCTCTATATGGAGATCAAAAGAATCAAAAATTTGGCTGAGATAAAGTGAGTCAGGTTTACCACAGATTATTAGTAAAGACAAAAAATACTGCAACCAATATATGGTTGAAACCAAAAAGTCTGCAGTGTTAATAATGCTATCGGAACTATTTGTTGATCTATGATGGACACATTCTTCCAAACAGAGTCAAATTACTCCATCGGATGAAATCGTTTGAAGGACGTGCACCAATGTCCAGCCGGCATCAGAATCGGATATACCCACAGAGTAAAGTTTTTCCCATAGTTTTTCCTTACTCCTCGACAAATGCTGGGAGATAATTAAAGTATTTCCATGGGCGCAAACATAATAATAACTGATAGCTAACCGATTTATTATATTTTTGCTATTGTTATTGATAATTATAGGGAAACTATTTAGTTAGAGTAAGAACATTTCAATTATAATGAAATCCACATAGTACTATTTACATAGGTGGTCTATTCCTAGTAGAACTTCAAAAAAATCTAATGACCTAGTACGGTGAGACAGCCTATATGCTTATTTACAACCGCTATGAATAAAATGCTAGCTAATACTAGTTCTTGTTCTGAGATTGTGCAGCTATGATATATGACGTCTTTTTCTATTTCTTCCTGTAATATGTATATGTTGTAATAGCTGCGATTTCTCATTGCGCTTAGTGTGACCAAAGTATCTTAACTTTTTGCGTTTAACTATTGCTAGAACTTCTTTATTTTGTCGAATCGTCGTATCATTATATCATGTGTTATACGGTGAATCCATGAAGCTCTAAGGATCCGATAAGTCAAATACCTCAATGGGTTTACTTTCTTACTTGGACCTCCATAAGAAGCCTTCCACTTCTAAAGTGAGAGTACCTCACAAGGAAGGAACAAAGGGAGGAGCAAAACGACTGGAGCAGATTGGGATGGCATCCGTCCCCTCTCAAATTGCTCATACATTACTTTCTTACTTTCTTCTTGTTGTTTGGAGATGGGTAACGCAGCGTTGCGTTGCGTTATTGCGCTGATACACTAGGGTGTGTTCCACTGTTTTGTGGAGTTGGGTGGACGGCGTACTGCGCTAGGTGTTTTACGTTGTACGCGATGCATAAAACCTGCTCCTAGGAAAACCCGGCTTTACAGGTATCGATACAACAGTCACAGCGCAATGACGCAATTTGGTCAATTGATACTGGAATATGTACCCTAAGAGCCACAAATATACTAGAAATATTTTTAAAAATATATTTGAGAAATATTTTTGGTGAGAGGTTTTTGAATATATTTTTTATATTTTATCTAAATATAGATAAAATATACAATTGAAATATTTACTCCATATTTTAAATCAATGTAAGTTTGACATTTAAAAAAAAAAAATTCTAAAATATTATTTATATGAAAATTGAGATTACGTTAATGGAAATGAAAGAAGGTCCAGAATCTCACAAACTCTTTATTTATTAGTAAAATACTAATGGCTACATGTTTCGAGTGTATTTAAGACGCATCTTCAGGCCAAAGTTGAAAGCACACATTCCTTTTGTGTCTTTTTCACTGTAAATATTCAAGTTTTTTATCATCAATTTTTGCTCATCATTCATTTCATTTAATTTAATTTCAAAATTTAATTCAAAAAAAAAAAAGATTATACTTTTGCCCAAAATTTGTTATTAATGTGATCCATATTTGTAATGTCCCCATGTGTGCTTTTAGCTTTGGCCTGTCATCTTCAGGACAACAATATTAAAAAAAAAATTAAATAATTTAGGAGGAGGGGGAAGTAATTACCCCCATTATCCCCCTATGCCCCCATATCATATAGCATGCTAACTATGCTTCTCGTCACTGTTTTGCATTTCCCAATATTCAACTTAAGATGATTTAATAAAGACCAGTTGTATAGATTTACTACATCGTTTTGTAGCAACACACAATCCCAAAGAGTTTGAACAGACCGCTATAATTTCCAGTCATCTGCATACAATCAGCACTCAGATGAAAAACAATTGACAACATCATTAATGAACATGACAAACAGGAGTGGGCTTAAAACCGAACCCTGCGGCACACCACTCACACTCATACATTTATAGGACTTAATACCACGACATTCCACGTAGTTATTTGATTGACATAAAATCAGTTTGTCTGTTGCATCAACAAATTTCATACATTGAGCGGACAGTTATATGTATTGTAGGGAGAGTGATGTTACGCTGCAATGTAAGATATATTGTGTCCTCTATTCTTGCTCTTTTACAGCTGGCCTTCCAATCCTATTTCTTTCAGAGAGTGTAGGGTATGAGAAGGCCGCAGGTTAGGTGAGTCTTTCTCTTCATTCTCATTTCACAAGCTCCCGGGTGGAACGCCTTTGTGTTGCACAGTGCTACGCAATTTGAGAGGAGATGTTGGTTGATTTATCCTGTTCCTCAGATTTTTTTGCGAAGCCAAGCTTACTTAGATGTTCTTTTAGTTTATTATGGCTTGAAAGGAGCGGACAGTTCATTATGTTTGTATTAACACAACCGGTATGTTTACTTTAACCAAATTTTACTTTTCAACCAACTAAAATAGCTTTAATCTTTAAGGATTTGAAAAGAGTATTTAGAGGAGTTGTATCTAAATTTGTTCTAACGCATCTCCACAGATTCATAATTGGTTCTAAAGTTATGAATCTAAGGAAATTTTAAAATCTTTTCATTCTAATACCCCTTGAACCTTGCCATCTTCCTTACCCAATCCTGCAGGACGAAGCAACTTTCATTATTTTTGTTTTGGAGCAGATTCCCATTTCGCAGATTAAGATTAAAGACGCAAATACAAACGAATAGCTATATAGCGAACGAGAGAAGCAAAGATTGTTTCGCGAAAATATAAACAACAAATGCATCCGCTCAGATATCGGGATTCCCCTTCATTTAATCCGAGCGGCGGTGTATCCCGATAGATTTTTGCTTTCAATATACCCGGGAGTACCTGCGAAATTACAAGAGCACTTCGCAAGAAAGGGATCATCATCTGAATTCCCGACCCTCTCCTATATACGTGACGGGAAACGGAATCGGCCCTGGAGGAAATATATTTATCAGCGAGAACAAGACGGCGTAGGGCGCAGGCCCCTTCACGCCCTGGGATATAAAAATTATCTCCGGAAGATTGTTCCAATTTCGCTCCGGAGTTGTTTTTTTTTATCGTCCGCCCTCCGTGATAAATTACGATCCGTTATGTTCGTGTGTGTGTGTGTGTGCGCGCGCGCGTTCAACTCCCGTAAACGTAAGTAATTGCTTACCAGTTACCATAAATTTTGAATTTTTCTTCGAAAAAACTAATAAAAATTCAGGGGATTCCGTTGTGATAAAGCGATGTTGGTTGTGCGGATTCGCACATAAAGCTAACAGGGAAATACGTGTGAGCTCCCTCTAGTACGTAAATCAAAATGTATGTGTAGGTATCGGGCGTCTCACAAAATTGCAAAAATTGATGGTACAACCGTTATTGGAGAAGTATCAATTTTCAATTCTTATTACTATATATCCGAATGGTACTTGTAAATATAAATAACTGCTTTCATCCTTTCTTGGCAACAGTTTAATAATTTAGTATAAGATAGCATTATTAAATTCCGAGAAATACATGCATTTAACTAAAAAATAATAAATTCATAAATATTAGTGGTGAAGTAGAAATACCGGCTGTACTTGTTAGGGGTTTGAATAAAGTATTGTCGGGGTGCAACCAATGACTTAAATTAAATTCCTTGTTATACGTCTAAGCTTGGGCAATGAATTTATTGCTTCCTCAGAGAAAAAAAAAACTAGAAGATGAAAATTACAAAATTAATAATAATTATAATAAAAATAGCAGGTTATTGGCAAATATAAAAATATAAAAAAAAAAACAAGGAACCAATTACAAAAGAAAGGAAATTATTAATTAAATCTAAAGGCTTTGCTCCGATAAACCATTGAAAAGTGCCCCTAAAGCTATCAGGCTGAAATTAAAGCAAATGAGTACTACTGTCACACATACTATAAATACCAAAAATTAGCTCATTCGATGCCACCCCATCGGAGATTTTAGCATAAGGGTGGAAAAATTCAATATTTTTTTTCTCAGGAATTACTTAAGCTATCACGCTCAAAAAAATTATGTAAGTAAACACTGATTATGGGCATTCTATAAAAAATCAAGAACTAATTCCCTCCTCTTAGTTCAAAGTTATTATTATTTTTCCCTTTTTAGGGGTGTTTTTTTTTGAGTTTGGTTCAAGGTGCCAACTTGGCTTTTTGTTATATTAGATCATATGCATTTAGGTTTATTATATGTTTTTCAGTTTTTTCTGTGTGGTAGAACACGTAAATAAAAAATCAAATCTCTTTGAATGATTTTAGTAGGAGCAACTTGTTATTAGTTATTTTAGCGTTAAAATAATTATTTATCGATTAATTTCAGGATTATTTGTATAAATGTTTCAGCCCTATTAGTTATAAAAGCACCGAAATATACAAAACAATATGTAACAATAAAATAATATTTAATTCCGTACACGCAGTTCAAAGTTGTTATTATTTTCCCTTTTTGAGGGGTGATTTTTTTGAGTTGCGTTTAAGGTGCCAATTTGACTTTTTATTATATGTACGTGAGTGTATAATTATATTTGGGTTTATTATATATTTCGCAAAGTTCTTTCAATGAAGTAATACAAAAAAAAAAACCTCTTTGATCTTAGCAGCAGCATTGGGTTATTGATTATTTTAAGGATAAAATTCAAATTATTCATCGATCGGATTCAGGATTATTTATATGTATGTACATTTCAGCCCTAGTATCTATAAAAGCATCGACATATAAAAAAGAATAATGTAACAATAAAATAATATTTAATTCCGCACACGCTGTTCGAAGTTATTTTGTCCTTTTGGGGGATGTTTTTTCAAGTTGGATTTAACAATTCGACTTGATTTTTTGTTACCTATAAATCTATGCGTTTTGGTACAATATATATGTTTTTATATGATATAACATATTAACATAAATCAATCAAATCTCTGTTAGATATTTATTGTTCTAATAACAACATAATTCTATCCACATTTGTTATTGCAACAAGCTATGTATTTATAGTTGTTATGATTTTCTTAATGTTGAACAGAACCGCTATTCGTATTTTACTTTTGTTCTAACTCCCAAATAGATATTGTTACGCTACACAGTAGCATACAGCCCGGAATAAAAAAATAAATTTTAAAAGAAATACATTAATTGAATAAAAAAAAATCAAGTTTTATATATGCCAGTGTCATCTATTTTTTATAATTTTGATTTAGAAGTGTTCTATCTCACCAGCCAGATGGCATGCAAGGCATGAAATTTCCGATCGAGGGGCGGTGACATAAAAAAAATATTGAATGGCTCGTTAACTCTCTTATATTTAACTCAGTACGCATGGAGATGTGATAGGATGATGTTGTCAATTGTCCTTTCCCTCAAATTCAATGTTTAAGACCAGTTTAAATGATGTGTTAGGCATGATAATGTCGTGTCTTAATCGTGTTCTATCCCTTATGTGTAAATGAAACATTTAAGTGCGAATAAAAGTGATTTTATTTATTTAAATCAAATTCAAAATCTGACTTGTTTAATATCAGACATAAGTCTATGGATAATAATCTCAGGTAAGTCCGTAAGTTCGTTTAATTAATAACACTAAAGTTTCATTAAGTGATTCCACCTTTTGCGATTCAAATTCATAGTTTCTTACTTAAATACGTTTGAAATAAATTTTAAAAATCCCGCGTTTTCTGACCGTTCAAATGGAGTTATATTAGATTTGAATAAAGGTGTGAAACAGAGTAGCCAACCTTGATGGTAAATCACTGGATATTGGTTCGTAACGTAAAAACATAACAAATACTTATAAACCTAATTACACAAATTTCCCCAAAATAACTGGAGACCGCTTAGCTATGTTACAAACGATTTTCTAACCTCAAATTTTTCAGAACGGATTAAAATAAAATTTCTTATAAGTATAATTCAATTTTGATTAGAATTGAAATAATACGTTTATTTTTTAGGTAGATTTGCTGAAGAGTACCTTTTTACAGGACCGAATTCTGCGATCATCGGTGGTCAGGACTGTACAGGTCGGATATGGGCCCTCGTAACTCGTAGATCCATCAGGTCAGAGAGGATGGGTCGCTCAGGACAGGAACATTACTCGGAAAAATCGTCGTTGAAGAAAAATTACCCAAAAATCGTGTGTAATTTGGAATAAAATTTATGTGAAAACTTTGTTTAACAATTAACAATTATTTTTAGGTCGTAATTTGGAATAAAATTGGATTTTATCGAAATAACCGTTAAATTTTTACGAGAACAAACTGTGATATGTCTGCCTCGAACGAGGTTCGGTTATTGAATGGTTCGAATTGAAAATGTTTTAACTGTCTTGCATGCGATTGTCTCCAAGCAAGGAGTCCAACTGTCTTTTTGTGAGAATCCGTTAATAATAACCGAAATGAGGAACTTCCATTTGTTTTACATATGAGAATGGCCATGTGATCGACAGGATTGTCAGATCTTCAACGATGTGAAAATAAATAAAATTACAAAATCTGGAATCACCTTACACTTTTTATATAACAAAGGTATGAGTCTCTGCATTATGAGAAAAATACATTTTTAATTTTTAAAAGCTTATTACTATATAAAAATTAACAATCTAAAATTCATTACTATGCCCCCAAAAGGTAGGCAACCATTTATACACATAGAATTGTTACAGAATCCAATTTCCAGCAATTCCCATGTCTGTCTGTTGACATATCAAAGCAATTGGACTGCCAATGCATATAAAAACATTATTAAACAAAAATTTACAGAAATAAATACTCTGTGAAAGAAATTACAACTGTTCACTCGAATTAAAGGTGGATCCAAATTTGATCTGTCAATAGCTATTGTAATAATATACTATTCAAATTCTAATATTCATTTTCGATGTGTAGGTGTATCACTGCTGATCATCTCGCTTCCTGAAGGGAAAATTCTAAAGGAAAAAGCCTCGAAAGCCTTGCCAAATGCAGAGATTACCTACATCACCTGGACATCGTCTAGCTGTCTGCTGCTACATATTATATCCTTTTTTTATTATATCTAATAAGTTTTAAAATATAATTAAGTAAAATAGTGACATTCCCTTTTTAAATAATAGTAGAATATCAAATACTCTGTCCATAACAATATATACATTTATTATACATATTTCTTTAATCAAAGTTCTGAGACGTGCATAATTTGTTTTAATATGACAATTATTTGATCGTGAGAGTTTAGAGACTGTTGTTTAATGTAATTTCTTTAGGTAGAATAAACAGCAGTGCTGTAGAAAGTAAGTTAAAATATGTTCTCACAAAGTGTATTAATCGCGGTGGTTTGCTAATAAAAATATCTGGAAGAAAAAACTTAAACAAATAAATAAACGATGAAGATGATAGAAATACTTATTTGGAGCTATTCATTCTTCCCAGAAGAATCAGTGAAGGTTGTAAATCAAGAGCATACTTCTCAGTTCATGTGACATCACTTGTAAAGAATTTAGTAGGAAAAAAGTATATAGTAAATGCAAATGCTGGCATTACTATACAGCAAAAAGTCAAGTTGGAATTCAAAAAACCACCCCCCAAAGGGAACCTTCGTGTACGGAGCCAAATATTATTTTATATTGACTATGAATACATATATGTTAATAATAAATGTAACAACAGATAATATAGTATATAATAATATACTACTTATTATTATTTATTCTTACAGAATTATTTTTATAGCTCAGTGCTTTCATAACTACTAGGGCTGAAGTGTACAACATATAAATAATCCTGAAACCGCTCGATGATTTTTCGTTTTTATTTGCATGTTCTACCACACAGAAAGAACTTAACAAAATATATAATGAACCCAAATACATACATTACTATATCACAAAAAAATCAGATTGACACATTAGACTCAACTCAAAAAAAAACGGCCCTTCAAAAAGGAAAAATAGCAATAACTTTCAACTGCGTGTACGGAAATAAATATTATTTTGTTGTTATAATTTTCTTTATTATATTTCGATGCTTTTATAACTACTACGGCTGAAACATACATACAGATAATCTTGAAATTGATGCATGAACAATTGTTTTAACCCTAAAATAAACAATAACAAATTGTTCTTACTAAGATCATTCAAAGAGATTTGATTTTTTATTTACATGTTCTACCACACAGAAAAAACTGAAAAAATATATAATAAACCTTAATGCATACGGTCTAATATAACAAAAAGCCAAGTTGGCACCTTGAACCAAACTCAAAAAAACCACCCCTAAAAAGGGGAAAATAATAACAACTTTGAACTGAGTAGAGGGAATTAGTTCTTGATTTTTTATAGAATGCCCATAATCAGTCTTTACTTACATATTTTTTTTGAACATGATAGCTTAAGTAATTCCTGAGAAAAAAAATATTGAATTTTTGCACCCTTATGCTAATATCTCGAATGGGGTAGCATCGATTGAGCTAATTTTTTGTATTTATAGTATGTGTGACAGTAGTACTCATTTGCTTTAATTTCAGCCCGATAGCTTTAGGGACACTTTTCAATGGCTTATCGGAGCAGAGCCTTTAATGCCAACAAAATTACAATGTAACAAAAATATATATCAATATATATCATCTGTAATAAACATCTGTTCACAGGCGGAGATTCAGTGGCGTCGTTGTTACGAACGCCCTGTTCTTCCACTCAACTTCTCTGAAAGAAGCTAACACAAAGTTGAAAATGAATGAAAACAGCAAACCGACATTTAAAATTTCTAACCTATGGGAATATAAGTGTATAAGTTCCCTTCCCAAAGAGTTACAGCTTGCCACCGGAGAATATGACAAAAAGATAACAAAGACTAAAAAATCACTATACCGACTCTAGGATTACCGCAACAATACAAGCCCACGAAGCAACTAGCCAACCCCGCGTGCATCAATCCCACGTACGAAATATCTCTTAAAATAGTTGGGTATTATGCGATGGCGGGGTATGCAACCCACGGAAACGCAAGTTCAGATTGTGGATATAAGATATAAGTACGAATAGGACGATAAGTGATTTTATTATATAGGTAAGTGGGGCATTTTGACAAAATGATCTTATAGTAGAGACAATACTTACGCAATGTACGCCTTTTCTCCATGATCAGCCAATCCATGGATCAAAACATGTGTCTAATCGGGCAAATTTTCTGACACCACATATTGGGCGCTGAAATCTTTGAATCCCTACCCTTAGTATACTTTGCTATCTTGGAATCATATACGGAGTCACAATAATTGAATTTACTTAAATTATATTAATTACTAGTAAATAGTAAATAAATTTGGTTTTTAACGTGTTACCGTTTACTGTATTTGGTTGTTTTTGATGTGCTTCGCAATTACCTCACCGGCCTTGAAGAATTTAATATTCAAATCAAAATTGTTTTGTTTAAAATTTTGCATTTTTTAAACTTAAATACTCTTTATTTTCTCGCGTAATTTTTCATTCTAAACGGTTTCTAAAATTCTCTGCATTAAATTTTTTGCCAGTATTGTTTCAGCTAGAAATAAACGAGGTTATAAATTATTGCAAACTGAGCTGAAGTGATTCAAAACATTGTAAAATTAATAAATTTCAATAAAATTTTGGTTATTCGAATATCTTATTTCAAATATTAACATGCAATCAGTTAACTATACTGTAATCACGAACCAATCGCAGATACACCTATAGAGCCATTCGAAAACATTTGGATCGTGAAGAAATGGGGTATAAAGGTGACTTTATTCTAAAAGTCTACCACCGAAGATTACTTGCTCACGTATCTTTCTCGAATTAAATGCGAATTTAAGCCCAATAAATTCTTGATTATTTATGCAACCGAAAATAGAGTACACTTAAATGTTAATTAAAAACGATTGGGGAACAATATTGAATTACATACCGCTAGGCATAGAGTACTTGTAGTTTCGGTGGCATAAGCAATCGTAGATTTGTAGAGCTTAGGTCCGCATTTAATTTGAGAATGATGGCACACTCTCCATTGAACTTTCCGAAACATAAGATATACACCAAATCAATCAGAAAACTCTTCTAAAGAAAATGAAGCTATCATTAAAGCGATTGGATAAGTGCTTTTCAAGTTATCAACGAAGAAATAAGAACTATAAAACAGCCTTCGTCAGAATAGGAAAAAACCGCTTATTAACATATTCACAAATAATATAACAAGTCAAAAAATCTATTGAGAAATTTAGAATTTTGACCACTAATTCAGGCACTTTCTAAAATAGTTATTTACTACATTGAAATTATTCTTTCACCCACCAGTTTCGGCCAAATTATTAGCCTTCTTCAGGTGAAAATTGAAAATATGTAATGATCAATTAAAAAAGTAAAAAAACTGATCAATTTCAAGACTAAAAAGTGAAAATATTTCCGTACGGTGCCGCAGGCAAACTTTCTCCGGACAACCATACGCATGTATTTCTAAAATTCTAGACGAGCAGGATGTTGAACACCGAGTAATTACAGTCAGCGTAAAAAAAATAAAAAAATAATAGACTTGAATGAGTAGTTCTTCAATATTTTTGTGTTTAACAAGTTCTATAAGTTTTATATATTATACAATTCAATTTTATGATTTTAAAATTTGACTATCTTCAATCTACTTTCAATTCTTGTCTGAGGATGTCTTCATTTGGACGAAACTAGTAGCTTTAGTTAAAAAGGATTTGTAAGAAAGTGGATCATTATTTCAAACTCTTATTTCTTTATTAATTAACTCACGCAGAGTCAGAAATGGATTACACAATTAGGAAGCACTTACTACCACTCTTCACTTATCGTTTACAGAATTGTTTGTGCCAACTGAAAGATACTAACACACTTAAAAACACCTCACCTAAAAAATTTACCACACTGAACGCAGGGTTCAATAGGAAAACTATCATCATCAGTAGTAGCTGAACTTACAGTCCAGTTTATGGATCACTAGTATTGCTTCATGCTCGCAAATCGTTCTACCACATCTAAACTTCATTGCGTGATATGGAGAAGCATCATCTCTAAGCACACTAAACTAATCTTTGCAAATTTTACGCCGCTGTTGATAAATACATTTATTTCAAGATAGATTTTATAACATATTTGGTATGCATCTTTTGCTTTACAATTTATTATTGGTCCTCGATATTGATAATCTGCCATTTAAATCTGTAAATACCACTGCAGCTTTTCTTAAACAATGTGATTGGATAACCTTTTGGATGATCGACAATACGTTTCTAATATTAAACTTGTTATTTTCTTGGAGGTCTTTATTTTCTGCTTCAAAACGAATTTACTAATGACATGATATTTTTTTTCGCATAGCGTTGATCTCTTGTAAAAATTTCTCTAAATGTTGTGTTGTCAAAGAACTGGGCGGCTTCAACGTTGAATGGTTTAACAGTCGTTATCAATGATTTTTGCAAATTGAATGATTATTTGATCAACTACGTCCATTGCAAAGTCCCTATGAAGACCGGTGTTAAAAAAGTACCATTGTTTGAATATTTTTTTTCCGACACATGCACAATTGGATGATAATAATTGGATTATCGTTAATTTCATCCTTTAAAGTCAATATTGTGAGATTGTACTAATATTTCCTTTAAAAGTAAGATATATGTAATTCAGGATGAAGTTACTTATCTGCCACTTGGCTATATGGTTATTTTAAAATTAAAAATATTGAGATTATGTTTATTTGAAGTTTGAAACTGTTGGGATGCCTAAAAATAAACATACAAGTCTGTCAATATAATAAAACAAATTTACTAACTTATATTTCTAAAATCATAAATTACCCCTTATTCTTGCATAATTACCATTTTATAAATTTCTTTAGTTCACTATTTCAACAAAAAAATTATAATTGACAATATTTTTTAGTAAAAAATATCGAAAAAGAATTAAAAACTGGATACGATTGGTAGAACTGAAATTTGAAGTAAATTTGACAATTTGACATTTACATTGTCAAATGGTTATCTTGCGTTTGACATGCGTGCATATGTGGCTCAATAATTGTTTTACTAAAACAATTTATACAACAATCGTGCCTTGATAAATAGCTACGATAAGAGTCTGATAGAGAAATTATGCCGGGCCTGTATGTGCGAAAGCAGGGACGTGAAGAATATGTTTGATGATAATGATAACGCTATTGGTGACCAGTCGTCCCATTTCATCGCCGATATGTTCATGGTAGGGTCAATGACCAACAGAAACCAGCCCCTGCTCAGTTCCTCCCAAACACAACAATAAACGTGACATACTATATATTGATATTAGAAACAGCTTCTTTAACGTTCTTAGTATTAAGAGTAGAGTTGCCTGTTCAGGTTCAGCGTAGAGGTGATACTTACAGTGTTACAAACATTTTATAATATTATATGTAGAAACTATGAAAAACAAAGGGCCGAGGACACTGCCCTGTGGGACACTAAACATTATTGAAAGTGGAAGAGATGGCGAAACGTCATACGAAACCTGCTGAACTCGGTTAGCTGCATATGAAGAAAAGAATTGTATAGAATGCTCACTAAAACCAACATATCTTAAGATACTTAGTAAAAGAAGGTAATTAATAGTATCGAACGTTTTGGAATATAATATATATATATTTGGAATAACAAAATCAAAACAGTAATTTGATTATTGTTAATGCTATGTAGCAAGTCATCAACAATGTGAGCCATAACAGTTTCACAACCATAGCACGAACGAAAGTCTGATTTCAAGCCAGGTACAATGTTCTTAGCGTCAAAAACTAGCAGCTTTCTCTATCAATTTGGACAGAACTGGAATAATAAAAATAGGTTTAAGGTCTGAGTAAGCTGTTGGCGCAGACGATAAATATATAAATATAATAAAGTTGAAAGCCAGATCACTTGCAATTGAATAATTAATCAAGTCAAAATACGCATAAATTGAGCAATGTTCATCAAAAACTAGCCATTACAACTACAGAGAACCGCATATTCAGAAGGTAAGGTTAAGATTAACTGAAGCCGCGAAATTAAGCAACGACACCAAGAACACAGTGTGGCCAACTCACTTACAATAAAATTGGGAAACCAGTGAAAGAGTCACTGTTGTTATTGAAATAGTGGGGCATAAAGCTAAATTCATTTGAGCGAAAAATCAATGAGCATGGTTCTAAATTAAGTTGTTGGATTAAACCTCATCAAATAAATATAAATATTACTCAATTTACCAATACCAGTTTTAAAATTAATGGCCTTTTCATGTTTGATAATTTAGTACATTTCTAAAAATAAACGTTTTGACGATATTGATTATTGGTGTAAAATTCTAGTATTGCCAAAATTAAAGTTATGCTCTTTGTTCGTGTAATAATCTGTTAGAGCAGTTTTAGTTGACCTGTGAATACTTATATTAATTTTTCTTTAATTTCATAGGTCATTTTTATCGTCAAATATTAAAAATATTTGCATGAATTTATTTAATTCGATAAAGTAATAAATAATAATTTTTTAAAGAAATATAAATTTTCATTTTCAATTTAAAACAAGCTAAAAAAAGTAATTATGTTATTTTTGAATCATCATTAGCAAAATTTTTGTTTTTGTGGAGAATGCTAATTCAGTTCTTGTTTTGTTAACATTATTAAAAAAGCCAATGTGCACATTGCCGAAGCGTACAATAATGTAAGAAATACAACACGAAATTCACATAGAGTTTCATTACTTCAGCATAATCAGCTAAAACCAGGATTTTTTGAAACAAATTATATACATATTACTTCCACAATAAAGATACACATACCATTTCTTGTTGTGAAAAAAAGCTCTATGTTAATTCTATGTATGGTTAGCATTTCGAGTTAGAAATATGTGGCCGTTATTTACCACTCGTGGTTTCATAAATGTATTCATAAATAAATGTAAACTGTAAATTTAGGTAACATGGTAACAATATTACATTGACTTATTTCCAACATTGGCATCCGTAGAAAGTATCGAGCAATTACAGTTACATAATACACAATTGGGAAACATAAATAGATAGGTATAATATAAAATGTGATGGCAAAAGTAACCATCTCTAAATATAATGATTTTTATTTCCAATTTAGAATTATTATGTAATATGTTTTACAGAATCACACAGCTGATTTACCCACGTTTTTGTATAAAACAAGTATTAATAGTAAACCACACAGTAACCGTTTAGAATTTTTAACAACTGTCGAAAGTGGATCTCACAAAATACGGACAATTGCTTGGAAGCTTTCACTATCATTATATTTTACAAATAAGAAATATTGACACGTTCAAAAGTTTTTCGTTTTTAGTTTCCTATAAGGTAAAAAATTACACCCACAGGAGACCGCTTTCTTGTAAGTTACTTGCTTCAGTGTAATAAACACAAGTGCTCTGTTCACAGGTCTCGCAAAATTTCTGCGCTACTGCACGTAAATATTTACCCTGCCTAAAATCTTCCGGGATTTGTACGGCTTTAATCAAGCAAATATTTGAGTTCAGTCTGTATTATTATGTTATGAAACCTTTACCGCCCAGTATCTCTTTATGCTGGCCCAGTTCTACGACCTTGTTGATGTTAATGTTGGCCAGTGAATGCTGTTTCTCATTTCGGTGAGCTTTTGCGGAAGTATTCAACAAGTATCCGTACGCTGAAAGCCGGTAAGATCTTGTGTTAATTTTGCAAAATAAAGGGAGAATCGTATAATTCACCGTGTAACGTGGCGGTTTCAGCAATTAGTTCTCGAGTTTACTAGAGCGAATGTACTTAAGATTACTTTGTATTCGCTTCGACGATCTACACGTTCGAAAACTAGAATGTCTTTGTGGGTTTTCGTTGGAAAATTTTACATGGATGATGTACCGCTTTGAAAATGAAATGAAGATAACAAGGCATGTTAAATCATATTATTCTAAGCAGCTGTGTTGTTACACTATGGGTATAGCACAATCGCAAACGCAACTAATGGTGGACTGGTTAACCTATAATGGGATTAATAATCAGGGCACAGTCTTCTTTCTCTTCTATCTGCTTATATCTTTAATGATATACAACAATACAATTCCACTTCGCTAGATGGCTGTGAACTTACGTATATGCCCAATATATCTAGAGTTCATCACTGCAGATCATGCGCACTAGTAATCTCTCCTCATATTAACCAACGTCTTTATATAATATGTTTCTTTCAGTCGTGGGTATGTTATCCAGCTGGGTGCACGTCTTGTATCTCCCAAATCACTAACTTGTATATTATTATCCTTTTACTTTGTTAAATATTGAATTTATACTTTACTTTTTAATCATTCAATGTATTAGATGCGTTTGTATTAATAAAACAGTATGAATATCAAAACATACACCACCCTAACAGCCAGAAATATTACATAGATATTTTTAAAAATATATTTTATAAATATGTTTCGTGAGAGGTTTTTGAATATATTTTTCATATTTTGTTCTAAATATAGATAAAATATTCAATTAAAATATTTATTCCATATTTTAAAATTAATGTAAGCGCTATATGTTTTCTAAAATATTTGTAAAATATTTATATGAAAATTGAGATTTTTTATGCAATCTATTTAATTTGTCAAAATGAACTAAAATTGTTCTTGGTTATTTAGAATGTATAACGTCGATAACGAAAAGTTGAAACATACATAGAGTAATCTAAAAGGCAAGAACTTGTTTTTTCACACTCACCATACAAGTTAGTAATCAATAATTCTGGCATCTTTTAAGGCATACTGAAGGTTTATCAAATTAATCACTATTTTTTAATTGAAGTGTTCTAAATAAAAAAAAAACGTATTTATTATCATTTTATTTGAATAAGCTAATAAAAATGAAAAATACTCATTTTTAAGTATAGCCTTGGCTGGTGCCAGGTACAACCTTATGGTTTTTTTCATATCTTCGGTAGTGGCGCTCTCATGGCGTTTCCTTGTGGCCTCTAAAACAATGCCAATTGTATTAGATCACACAATGAATAAAACATCGTACAACATTATCAACACCTACTAATACATTTGGAGCATTTACAATAATTGGAGTGGTAGCTACATTCTAATACTTACGATACTTATTTTTACTTTATTTCATAATATATGAAAACATTCTACGTACAAACAATAAAACAACACAACGTATTCTAACCTCTATTTGAGGTTATGACGCTTACCTACCGAGATGAGTCTCTTAAGCAAATCAACTAGCAATTTATCTGGTAGATGCAATACATATATGATGCATAAAATTCCTACAATTATATTATCAAACGATTTTTGTACATAGCGATATAGAGCATCCCAATTATCTTATAAATGCCATGACATGTTCAAAGTTTTGCTTACCTCGTAGTCATCACAAAAACTAAAACACACCCCGCAACAATTAATTACACAGTTAACCCTAATCTGCCCTAATCGTATACTATTATAAACTATAACATGTAACGGACAAACGAATGAAAACGTTGATGATACGCACATGTGCGTATGCATTCTATGTACCTAATCCATAGACGCATAAACAATACTAAATCATATAACACCGGCACCGTAATGAATAGAGGGGTTGTGTTGACGTTGGCAACTTACAAATATTACAAATAATATAATACAAAACGCAGATATATTAATAGAAAAGTTACAGCGCTCAACTTAGATACTAATTAAATCATATTTGATATATATTATCTAATTTAATCTTTAAACTATCATTTTAAATAGGTACATACCTACTTAATATGTATGCATATTTTACTCATTTTATATTATTCGTCCTACGCACCAAATGTACAAAAGCAAAAATTCAATCTATTTTTTATATGAAATAAATATTTACAGAAATATAAATCAAAATATTCTTGCAGAGTTATGAAAAATATATTGAGAAAACATTTGCAATAAAATATTATTAATGCTACATAACATATATATTTTTTAAATGTTTTCCTAATATATTTTCTATAATATATTTTATGCAATTTATATTAATATAACTAATATTCAAGAAAGATTTAATATTTTTTAAATATTTATAAAATATGAAACAAATATAGTTGGTCACTGGGGCATTTATTGTTTAACAATATATTTTAAAGACTTTTATCCAAAGGTGAGTTTATCAACTATCCAATATATTTTTGGATTTTTAAATTCTCAAAATAACTTCTAAATATCCCGCCATCATAAGAGAAAGAACCACCAACCCAACGCCTACCAACTTATACATACTAAAATTTCAATTTCAA
>RXPK01002919.1:0-87489 GCA_004143645.1 Protaetia brevitarsis | reverse complement strand
ACCACAGTGAGACTCACAGAGGGGATGCGAGGCTTCCACCAGAAGGGCGGGCGGTGGCATTACGACTGATGTAAATAATGCTATGTGAGTTAGAACTTATACGATATATGAAACTCATTGTTTTTCAAAGATCCTTGCTAACATACAAATATAATAACTACAAATGGCGAGCGTTCTACCAAAACTTAACATGTACAATTTTTAAAATTTTTCAGGAAATGCAAATAACTGCTGGACAGTTCTAAGTTATTTTTTTTTTCTTTTGAAAACTGCCAATGCATAAGTTACATGCTACACAAGAACTTCATCTTCTTTTTGTAAAATTAGCGGATTCAAGAATGTTGAAAAGAAGTCTTTTTCGTTTAATCTAACAAAGTAGCAGTAGTCAAGTAGGCAACATTGTTTAGCATTTTAATCAGTTTAACAGAGGTTAAATTTAAATTAAGAAACGTAATATAATATAAGATCCTAAATCACTGGAGCTTTTCTAAAGTTAATTAAACATGGTTCGCATGCATGATTGGTCTTCGGCGATACAGTCCATTCGATCTCTTCCTCATCCATTGTTTCTCCACTAACACTAAATCAGTGCTTTTTTCACACACTTGTCTCCTATTTGGGTATATGTAAATTGCTTTCCCACAGGTAGTAGGAAAAAGGATCGGATTTAATTGGTCTCATAAATAGGTAAACTGCCCCCTTTTAATCGTAAGCTCCAGCCATTATTGTTTTATTATTTATCAACGGCAGCCCAATTTACACATGTATATCAGGTAGCTAAAAATTGTGGGAGGCAATTTAACGATTGTTAGAAGTTACTTTTCATCTCGGGAGGCAATTTACATATACCCTCCCATTTTTCTCCATGGTGTGATTCTAGCAGAAAAACCAACTCTTTTCTTTTCGATAGACAAAGAATTTTTGAGACGTGTTTCCCTGAGAATTGGCAAATCTTCTTCGCTTGTTTCACGATTCGACGAGATACATGTGTTGTAGAGTCAAACCTGTAGTGAGAAAGACAACGAACTTTGGTTACTATGGCGTTGTTTGATGTGGTACTCTTCTGAATTACTATTCTCTTTGAATGTATGATGCCCTTTAATTTTTTGGTATGTATTTAAAAAGTCTTTAAGATAATAAATTTTCCAGTCCTCTCCTAATTTTTTAACAACACCGAATACTTCGTAGACAGCCTTTTCTATTCCTCAGCTCCAGCAATAACCATCCTGCCAAAGACCCGGCTAGCGGGCAAAAACCTGTGTCTTCCAAGAGGGAACGTTAGCTGCACCTTTTTGACGTTGCTGGAAGCTTCCGTCTTTGGCCCATAACACAGAAGATGTGTGGCATTACGGTTTCGTTCGCCACACCCATCACAAAAAGGCGACAAATTTTGAGCTGATGATAAATCAATGTTTCTGAGACAACGCAGAAGGGCTAAACTGATTTAGTTAGAAGATTTTTAAGACTGTACCTCACTGCAAGTGTAGAAAGTTAGGTTCTAGTATAATACATAACAAAATACGTAAAATGAAATTTATCGAAAACGCAACGCCAATAGGAGTTTTTGGTAAGAGGTGGACCTGGAAATCAAAAACGAATGACATTTGTAGAAGTAATACTGGCTTCTTTCATGAGTTGGTAAAACGATTTCTCTCGTATTTTATGTATCGTAAGCTCGGTCATTAATGTAATTTTTGCCAAACCAGTTTGCCTTTCATTTCTGTACTTATACGAGTACATGTTAGAGCAGGCGTTTGATGCTGGGAAAGCGAAACCGATACTAAATTCATCAACAAAAATCTTATAAAATGTGATGTGACTTATATGTAAGTCTTCAGGTACTTCAGATTTATACACTTTATACATTTTTTTTATATTTAAGTGCGAGTAATAGTAAATAATCGAGAAATTTGTGGTAAATGGACATATTAAGTTCTGTCGAAAAACCCGTATTTTTATTACGTTTTTAAGCGGGAAATAACCACTTTTTCAAAAATGAGGTTATGGTATGTGGTTTAGATAAATGAACTAGAATCTGTCAAAACACGCATATGGTCAAAGGTGTACATGTCGAGTTTTGATAGAAAACTCCTCAAATATGTTGCTGTAAATTTCAACACAAATTCGTAATATGATTTATATTCAATTTAGTGCTTATTCCAAAACATGGAGAACCATGTTTAGGCAACCATGATTATCTTACTGTTTAATCAAAATGGCTAGTAGAAAACTGTTGGTTCTGCGATCGATATCAACGATACATGTTGAATGAAAACAATGAAATATGAAACGCGCAAATTACAGCAAAAAAAATGGAAAATTTGTTGTACTAAATTTATATGAACATAACTGTACATATTGTGCTACCAGAAAATGTCTTGGGTCAAGGCTGTACATGTGTAACGTATGAAGATTTGCTAAATCGTACGCTCGTCCGCGTATGTATATAGTTTGCTCGATTCACGCGGCAACTACACTTCATTAGGCTTTCTCGCCACCTAAACGGAAATCAGTACGGACGCTATACGCTCTATTTTCTGTAAACATGACAGTCAATTTGCCCTTCAGTGTGTGTAGTTACTTTATCAAAGAATTAGTGTAATATCTTCCTTTAAACCATAAAAAATAAGGGTGTTGGAACCCCTTTTTTTTAGGAGTCGGGTACCCGTGAAGTGCACTACTCGGTTTCCGGGTACCCGATTCTAGAATCGAGAGTTACCCAAAATCGAGTATTACGCGAAATCGAGCATTAATGGGGCACCTAAATCTCCCTTCTCACCACATATTTTCTATCACTCGATCACTTCCCAAAAACCAGGTAATGCTCCATTTTGGTTAATACTTGATGTCTCTTTTTGGGTAATGCCCGATTTCGGGTACCTATAACCGTAGCCGGCAATCTTCGGTATCAGAGTATACAGATACCTGAAGCAAGAGTCCCAATAACAAGGTACAAAAAGTTAAGTTCTGACATTATTGCAGCTATAATCTCGGTTCAGTTAGTATACTATTACTACTTTTGTGTTGATGTTAACAATTCAACTGTTTTTCTAATATCTACATGTATATATTGTACTTAAAGTGTTGAGAAAATTTTATGTACACACAATTCGTTCTGGATAAATCAAAAAGATCCACAACATGATAAATTAGGACTACGATCAAACATATTTTCGCATTGAGTAGTATAAATACTCATACACAGCAGTACATACACTTCAATGTAACACAAAATTTTGTTTTATGGGTTTACCAATATCCTTTAAGCAAAATAATAAGTAAAATATTAGAAAGATTTTCTAAAAAAGGCTGCACGATGCGAATATCATCTTCAAACGTTGAATACCTGATGGTTTGCCGCATCGTGCGGGTGGTGTTCGCACTTACGAGCTATGAATATTGGCATTTTGAACCATTGTCGTTAATTTTGACCTGAATCAAAGGGGTTCTATCAATACTCGAACGAAAACATATCATACTTCAATGTATCTCTACATGACTATTTGAACATCTGTCTTTTTAAATATTGTTCTTGTACATTATGACCTTTTCAGATTTTTTTCCATTATCCTGGAAGGTGTTCTCTAAGTTTGAGTTATAAGCTCCTTTTCGAAACCGTTATAATGGTACAGAACATGAACTCGAGTTTCTTGTTCGTCTTGGTAGAATTTGTAACAAGTGTTCTCTACCAGGAATATGTAATATAAGTGCCTCTTTCATTGACCGCTTAATAGCACTACTATCGTTTTGCTGCCTGGTCTTTCCCCGGTAGGTCTTTAGTAAAATCAAGCCTTTGTTCCTCTAAGAACTGCTTTGTCTGTATTTATTCTGGTGATTTTTATTATTAGACCTATACTTGTATCTATTCGTTGGTGGATTATGTAATTTGCACCGCTTCATTCCCTTCACACTCGTGTGACTGGAAGTGTTTTCTTTTGTGTGTCCACCTCATTTGGGGTGCCTAAACAATCCGAAACCAGTTTACAATCAACACCTGTGGAACTGTTCGCTTTAAGAGTTAATTGGCTGTCCGAGAAAATAGCCATGTTTTTGTCTAACTCGATCCAGTTTTTTATTTCTCTGACACAATAATGAATTGCGGTAATCTCAGCCTAAAGCTAGCCAAAACAAATCTTTTCTAACCGTTTTTCCATATATTCCGGCTCCTACTCCGTTATCAGTTTTGGTGCCATCACTGTATCAGTTTGAGCTGGTCTTATTGGAAGTCTTACCTTCCAGTCCTTTTCATCTGGTATTATAACCTGATGTTTTTTATTTAAGTTATATTTATAAATTATGGCTTCACTTGGCATCTCCATAAAGGTAGTTTCTTTCAGGTCATCTAATAACTGTTGATGGTCAGCACCATGCGATTTACTTATCGGTGTTTGATTGTGCATGAGTCTGAATGCTTAGACCTAGCGGTTCTTTGTATACAAATATGTAGCAGTAAGAGGGTTAGAATTTCTTCTATTGTAGCGATAGAGGTTGATCTTTTCACTTCAATTTCACACAACCTTATGGACATGCCTAAGGGTAATGGTGGACTTGTTGTCTAATATGTGGATTCCAAATAAGTCTTTGATTATAGGCGCTTTCTATTTTTTATCATCATGTTCACCTCATTTCAGTTTTATGTGTTCAGCTACGGACTACTTACAACAAACTGCGAAACCTACAGATTTAAGGAGTTCAACGCGAGTAGTTCGCGGCTTAACACAGAAAACTGAAGTGAGCTGAGCCAGATGGCAAATAGAAAGCACTTTTTAAACCATACCCTAAGGTATTTCGCTTCTTAACATATGGGATCTTTTCCCTAATCCATCTGGTACTGTATTTCTTGTGAATGTGCTAACATGTGTTTTCAGAGCATTTACTCATAGTCGCTTGTTTACGCCAGTTTTCTACGATGTTTAGAGCAGTTTGCATTCGTTGTTACAACCTTTGGAAATAGCTCTCTAATGACTAGTAAGATCGTTAACATAACCTAATCAGTGAAAATCCTTCCTAATCAATTTCCCAGTTGATCGTCCACTAGTGAACCTCACAGTAAAAGGAGTAAGACTACGTCCTGGGGATGTTTCTTTTAAGTACAGCCTCAATAATCGAGGTTGTTGTGGCATTATTGATTGCTTCTTCGATTTCTAGGAATGCCATTACAGCTGTTTCTTTGTTTTCTGTTCAGCTTGAAACTGGTTTACTTTGAAACTGGGTTGCATTGCAACTGCACAAGAATTCGTAGTGCCAATGAATGTATAAGTAATAAGCAACTTTTCGTGCAATTGAAAGTTTCATGGATCATTTGCAGGTAAGAAAAGTATAGTTTCTTTTTTATACGAGTTTTTTTGATATATTTAGAAACTAGGAACATTTACGCAACTTTAATTACACGTATTTCTCGAGTAAAATATCATGCTTTAATTTTTGGGTATTAATATTACCTATAAAACGGATATCTTCTGACGTTTTTTCTTTATTGTAACATCGCGTCGTGAATCTTTTCAATCCATCCAGAACGCGTTGTGTGTATATAAAATGCGCATAATGAGAAATAATGAAGGTTCGCAACGCATTCTTGGGATTCAGCAATTTGGAACTATATATACTTATACAGAGTACAGAGGTACAACATACATCATCAGTAATAGTGGATAATACGCAAAGAACACCCAAAAACAGGCTATTAATAACACAATACATTAAAAATAACTCACCCTTCTATTCGAACAGTCTTTTGGAGTGTGATCAGATGCGACGGTCCCAAAAATTGTGGGCTAAAAATAAGAAAACGCTTACATGTTTTTTTTTCCGAAAACTAGTGAAGGATATGCAGTATGTCATAAAATATATTTGATGCCGTTCCAAATGTCTTCTGAACATCAAGTATTAAATGAAATTAATACCTTTGCTTTTCATATGGCAAAACCAACGATAAAAACTGTCAAAATAAAGTATAGTCACAAATATTTGCAAAACTAATTCGATTAACAATAGGAAATATTCTTTTGCAACACACTTTTAAGAAGTTTAGATTTTTGGATAAGGTTTATTTTATTTGTTCTTATTTGCAAATTGCGTACGAAAGGAGCAAGTGCAAGTATATTTTTAATAAGTTATATAAATTAATAGAATAAAGTCATTGTATTCAAACATCTTTTGATTTGAACCACATGCGGTTTCATAAAAATGAAATATCACAATGGTTTTAGCAACAATTTTATATTAGATACTTTAAATTTCCTTTTGACAGTGAAGTTGATTTTTGTGGTGAGAAGCTTAATAATGTATAAAATAATTGCATAAGACCCAGAAAACAGTATCAATCAAGTTTGTTGTTATGGTACTTCTAATTCTATCTAATGACAGATTTCACATTTCTTAGTGTATTCTAATAGTAATTTAAGAAATTAACGGAAATTACTTATTCGCATTGATAATAATCGCGTTCAATTTTACTTAAATTTCCTTTCTTTTAAACTTACCGAATAATCCTTGCGATAACCATTCCTATTAATACTGCATTTTCGAAACTTATCTACCAGGTCAGATTTATAATCAGTCTCATCGAGAGAACTCAGTGAATCTATAGAGCTTGGGGTGAAATCTACTTTGGTGGTAGACATCGAATTCGTCAAGTGTCCAGAATCTTTACTTAAGCAGTTGTTGGGTTTGTAGCCCGACGGACAGTCTGATTCGCAACTTGAAGCGCTCGAAGACGAACCAAACTTATTATCACTTCCAGTTTCGTAACCGTTGTGATCGGAAAATTTTCCATTTTCCGGCGAACGACCGTTGGAATAATGGCCCTCTAATAAATGGGACGATGGCAATACCCTCACAGCTTCGTAAACCTCCGAAGTCTCACTGGTGTAACAATTGTGTTCTTTCGTTTCTCGACTGCGCTCGTCGACTATTTTTCCATCTCTAGAAACAGTTACCTCTTCCTTGTTACCGTTGTGGATTTTACGCTTAAGGACGTGTCCAGTTTAACCGGCGCCTTGAGAATTCCAGTCTTTATTAGGAGCGTATTCAACAGATCGCAAGATGGCATTTGACCGGTCATCAGCGCTTGCTTGATAGCCATGCCATCACGACCTTCTAGTGTTACCGGCATACCATTTATAAAAAGAACCTCCTCTTCTTTTATGGACGATTTCTTTTCGCAGTCGACTACCTTCACGCCTTTTCCCAGGATTGATTCGACAGTCTCTTGTATCTCAGGATCATCCATGATTTACTGTTAAATACAGGTCATTGTGACAAACTGTTGAGCAACAACATAATCAACTGTATTTACATAGTTAAGTTTTTATTTTAAATAAAAATATTTTAATTGTGTTTTTTTATTCATAATGACGTCAACTATTAGCTTTCGCAAAATCAGAAGACCTTTAACGAACATACTTTTATGAATTAATGTAATTAATTTATCAGATTGTAATAAATTATAAATAGGAAATTAATATGCAGTGTTAGTACATCCTAGCGTCCTCTTGGTTATCTAACTTAAAGATTGTGAGCAGTGAACTTTATCTGCTAGGTGGCACGAGACACTCGTGGATGCCCAAAATCACCTGTCCAGATACCCGAAGCGACACCATACCGTTGCGCTTTGACCACGTGTACGAATTGGTCAGATGAAAGGGATTTTAGAAGTTGGTGGTTGGACCTGAATTTGAAGGCAACGTTTAAAATGGATCAATAGGTGACATTGCTTCTATTCTGCTTTGAGATGTCGACTTCATTTTTTTTCAGTATTTTGTTCATTATGTAAAGTATGAAACATAATTTAAGAATATTGATAGGGGTAATATGTCTTATTTTAATTATTATTTTTAATTTTTAAAAACCACTCTATTGAAAGGTTGCCTGGAAAATTGTAAATTCGTTCATTTAAATGCCGCTAAAATATTCCAAAAGTTACCGTTAATTCAATCAGTAGAATCGTCTGTTGATTAACAGTTGAACTAATAAATAATAATAATAAATAAAAATATACAAAATAATGGCGATCATCAAAAATATTTAACTTCAAATTTGCCTTAAACAAATATATAAAACATTTCTTAAATGCTAATAATTCATTCTATTTCTCTATTGTACGTGGGAAATCGTTGATGAATACCTGAGCAGGAAACGGCATCATTACAGGTGGCGATCCAAGGAAAATTGGGCCTAAATCGTAAGTACATGGGACTCTATAAGGTAGTTCTCCTTGGAATTTGTTGTCAGGGAAATTGTCGGAATATCGTAGGAATATCCAAAATGTCGCTACAGGTATTTAAATGTGATACAGGTATTATGCCGAAACGTTTTAGGTAAAAATTTTGTGGAACTGGGAGATTATTGAGAGGGTGCGTTCAAACGAACTGAACAACAAGCTGTTAGGTCGCTGGATCCCAGCAAACAACACAACTTTGCGGAGTATATTTATACGCTGAGTTGCCCAGCTTATACGTGATTGGTGAATATAAAGGTGCATCCACACGATCGGAGTTCGCCAAACTCCGAGCGCTAGTTTGGCGAACTCCTAGTCGTGTGGATGGGCAGTTCGAAGTTCGGCGAACTAGTCGGCAAACCGTTTGCCTATTCCCGATTTAGAGTGAGAGGGAAAGCTGTTGACAGCTGTCTATCTAGCTCGCATTGTTTTCAAACTATTTTTAATGACAATCACTGTGACAGCAGCTAACAAGTACAAATTCCTTTTAATACACTACATTTATCTATTACAGCATGTCGTGGTAATAACTGGTCGTATATGTCAAAACAGACAGTTTTTCAGAAAGATAATTTTTTGACATATGATCTTTTGTGATCTTATGTAAATGCTTTGATATAAGTGTTATAATCATCATTACATTAAATTGGTTCATTTCTAATAAATTAAAAAACTGTATTTTCATTACTTTAAAAGTGTGTACCTAATATTGAAATAAATGAAATCAATAATTATAAATTTGTTTTACACCTTATGTGTATTGTTACAATAGATTTGGCTTAAATGTGTATAATATTTTTCTTGTAAATAGAAAATATTTAATAATATTTATGTATTAACAAATAAATTGTTAATAGGTACATACATGTTCACACACATAATATTATGTCCTAAATGTGAAAAAAATTAATCATTTGAAAGAAATCATCTCTCACTATCAAGACTTGTGTTTCATATCAATCTGAAGGGGTCCAGTATATACACCCCACTGACAGCATAAAGTAAACTAATAAAAAAATTGGAATTAAATTTCACTATAGATAGTTGTAGTCGTCAATATTTTAATACCCCACAGATAATTGCAAAATACTCGTGTCCATGTCCATAATTCATAATTTACATATTGCGTTTCCGCCAACATGCGGTCAACCGCAATCGGAATGACAGAAATACAAATATTCATAAATTGTGGTTAGGATTTTGAGTGAAACCGAAAAAAAAAAATACTTTCAGTTATTCAATAACAGCTACCTAACCGTCATAATTTCTGTGTAAACACCAACCTATCTTATTCGATGCATATTACCCAATGCTACCACACTCAACTTTCATGCCGAACGGTGCGCTCGGAGTAATCCTGTAGAGTTCGGAAGTTGGCGAACATTCGGAGTTCGGCGAACTCCGATTGTGTGGACGCATCTTAACACTAGCACCAAAGTTACCGTGTTCTTATCCAATGATTTTCAATTGTTTTTTTTTCATGCAAAATCCAAATACATCCTAAATGATTTTGTCTTCGGGAAAAATGGTCATATAATAAAAAAAAAAAATGCGGAAGGTAAAAGTAGTTAACCAGCCAACTAATTTAGTCACTAAACTTTTTAATTTTAACAAGCAATAAGTCAAACAAGAATAAAATATTTAATTGGTCCATTGCAATTACTACGTAAATCAGTCTACAACGTTAGAAAAGTGAAATTAAAAAGCACATTTGAACGTAGCCAGTTTGCGGTGTTAAATCGTAGCGACCATTGACACAACCGCCTCCTCTCGCGGCCAAAGTGAAAATGGGCCAACTTCAAATGTCTAAAGGCCGTTTTACACCTAGCTATTCATTGCGCAATTTATTGGCCAATTTAAAATTGTTACGTGTATAACACGTATTTAATTCGTGTTATACAGGTAACAAATTTAAATTGGCCAATAAATTGTGCAATAAATAGAGGTGTAAAACGGCTTTAACAGTTGATTTTCTTCGATTGTTCATCAAAGATATTAAAACGGACACAAAATTAGCGTTATTCCTCTTTGAAAAAGGAGGATAATCAACATAAATAAATAGGAAATTAACTTAAAAAACCAAATACAAATATAAATTCCAGGAACAGGAAAATGTGTTTGCAAATTTTGAATGACATTAAAACACAGGTAGTAACTTTTTATTATTATATTAGCATTTTCGTTTAGTATAGTTTCTTATAATAGTTATAAATAACAATTTACATATGACAAATAGATTATGCAACCAGGCATCTGGTTGTTGTTGTAACCAGAAATCCTGTTTTATTCGATGCTTAAAAACTGTTTTAGTTCTAAATTAACTACGCTAGATCAAATAGTATAATGTGCCTGTGTTCGGGATGTACTTCTACACGCTATTGTTTTATTGGGTTTGATGAATAAAAAATGCTTATCATATCTCGCTTCTCTTCGTTGGTATGCGCAATTTTTTTCGATACTAATAACGCTAATTAAAATGTTTGATAATTTGATATCTCAATGGCTGCTTTATTTTTTTATCATATAGTGCATTCTTTGTCAATTAAAGGATAATAACAAAATCAAAAATGAATGAGCCTATATAAATAAGTAGTATTAAGTATTTAGTTAATTCTCTCTACTCTACGAGCTGATGATTTCCGATGCGTAAAGGCAGTGTAGTAATAAAAAAACGACCGACCTGTCTCCGGTGTCTATCTTCTTGAAACGGAACTCATAAGTCATTAAACGTAACGTAAGCATCCCCGATATCTTTTAAAATTAAACGCACGCACGTTGTATCGTCAGTGAATATAAGAAGATTTATATAATAAAAATGCGGCTCATTTTATATTATTTTATTAAGCTCCGTAATTATGTATCAGTATTTGAAGTATTTATTGCTGTATTAATGAAACAATGTTGAGAGTAGTTGTTTTTTTTTTATTTTTCTTTTGTGAGTGAAGTAGACTAGGAGAACATTTGTCTGGAAAAAAATAATATGCAAAAAATATGGCAGACACATTTGAAGAGAGAATCTAAAATTGTTGTTAGAGTTATTAGTTATAGAATGAACAGAAATGAAAAACCTCGCAATTAATAGTGAGTGATTGATTATTATAATATAAGTGCATATATCATGTTTGATTGAATATAAAAGTTTACTTTCTTTCTTTCAAGTAAGTAAACTATTTGCAAGTATTTCTGCATAATTTACAACAATTCGCACTTGGAAATTCAATCATACGAACAATTGAGGTTGTTCAATGTTTAAAGTTGTTAAGTCAGTTTGATAAAGTTATAGTAGTAAATAGGTACGGTAAAAAAATAAAATAATTTCATAGTTTGGATCTTTATACGCACGTAAAAATTTGGAGTTAATTCTACCAATTTTTCAATTCTTTCCGGTGTTTCTTGTTGGCATCGATCCGTTTTTTAGCTTAAAATAAATGGAGTTAGCGATTTTCATATCAGACCGTGTTAGGTTTGAATTTAACAACGAAATGTTTTTCCCCTTCATGTAGAAACTTTCCAATCCAACTTTCCAACTTCTTTACATTGATTAGCGGCAAATAGGGGTATTTTACGTCAAAGGATAAACAAACAGAAAGCGTTAAAACAATTCTCAGCAAGCATCATCATGAGATACTCAAAAACCACCAAAGCTATTTGAAAGAGCATTGTTTGTAGTGATGGGTTGCTACGAAGCAAACTGCTATTTTGTAGCAGCTAACAACCGTTAGCAGTTTGTAGCAGCTATTCAATATCAAAAGAAGCTGGTACTTTTTGTAGCAGTTTCCTGATATAAGTTAAACAAGTGCGAATGTTGTGAAACATACATGTTAATTCGTAGCAGTATATATAGCAGTAAAGTAGTGTATAAAATGTACTGATGTACAAAACTGCTTCTTTACCTTAGCAACCACAACCTGCTTCGGTAAATGTTTCTAAATATGTTATGTAAGGGAGTATCGTGCGGCGGTTTGGATCGGAGTCGCACGCTCTAGAGCGTGCAAATTTTGTCCTACAAGGCTATAGCAGAAGGGATTAACTTTTTTCAATGATTAAATTAATTATTTTTTTACAACACCGGTGAGGAATGGAGATAATAATAATTTAAATGGGTAAATTGATTTTTAATTTTTTGATAATTTATTAATTTGTTGCATTTTGTAATTGTAACTTCAGTGCTTATACAATAAAAAAAGCATTATTTTCATGTGATTATTAATTGAAGAATTTAGTAAGTTTTTGTCAAATAGATTTGAATAGCTTCTCTTATTATTATAATCACATTGATATTATTATGATAATTGGCACTAAACTATTGCAATATTCTAGTAGTAAACTTTGGTGGCAACTTGTAACTGAAAGACTACCAATAATTTGTGTATAGTGTTGTTAATCCGTAAATCCGACACACATGCCAGCGGCGTAAGCATGCAATTTTGCATCTAATTTAAATTATAAGAAAAAAATATAAAATATGTACAAACACTTACCGCATTATGAATCATCAGTGAAATACAGTTTTGCAAACCCGATAACTGATAGCGCTCGCAATATCTACGGCTATGTATGTGGCATCAAAGTGCCATGTCTATTTGTTACTTTGTAATGACAAAACATACATCAGCTATACAGCTTCTATGCAAAAACAAATAGAAAAATAATTTAGTTGTTTCATATTGATACAACAGTTCCAAAAAATATCTCTGTGGGAAACCTTATTTTTCTATTAGTTAGGTTTGTTGCTAAGTGTAGGGTAAAAAATAATATAAAGGTAAAGAAATATTTTCTGCGCATTCAAATAGTCTCGCATGTCGTTATATTCAACCCGAGATATACAAGCACGCTAAATATTTCGACGTTATACCAGACTTCGTCGTTAAAGAGAGGTCGTTATTAGCGGTTAAAATTTACATTATATTATATATAAATTAGTCGGGACCCAAGAATTCGGACGCTATAAGCAACTTGTCGTTACATCCGACGTTGTTATAAGTGATTTCTACTGCATGCCGAAGAGAGAAATTTCGAAAATTTGAAATTTTTGAGATATCGCAAAATGGCCAACGCCATTCGAAAGAACATCGTTTATTTTTGTACAACGGGTACAAACGATGCTCTTTCAAATAACGTTAGAGTTTTTTGAGTATCTTATACTTGCTTGCTGAACATTTTTAACCCTTTCTATTTTTCATCCTTTGGGGTACAAACGAAACCAAAGATGGTACAAACAAGCATGCTAACGAAGTACAATCGGACTGTATTGCTTTTTTTTATCAAGTTGCCAGTTGAGCTTACCAAGTTCACACCGCTTGCAAAAATCGCTGTAGAATTTAGTTCTACACCCAACAATATAAACACATATGGGATGTTCTATTTAAGAAAAATTAGTTTTACAACTTATAGATTTTTTTCAAACGCTATTTTATAGATATTTTGTATGATATTAAGAAAATGCTTTATTACGTTTCGCTGAAATGTTAGTATCTGGTAGTTTTAAAATGTGAGATATCACGTACAAGCGAAAATTAGTCAATTACGTATAACGGTGTAAATGTCGGAATTTGCACAAAAATTGTCATAAAAAAAGGTGAATGTTTAGCAGGTGTATAGGAAACCCTAATAACAATTGTCACAGAATTTTATGCTGAATTCAAAAATGGAAGTTATATTTCGAATAACAATGTTTCATGGCGACTTCCGGTTACCCGGAAGTGTAAAAAACTTGAAAATATATTTAAAAGAAAATAATTATTAAATTATTGCAAATCCTAATTTTTTAGAACTGAGGAGTTTCGTTAAGCCGAAGACTTTTAACTAGCCAGTTCCATGTAAAACCCTGTATAGTAGTGGTATCTACCATGATAATAAATATAACCTAGATTCTTGTTACTGTCAAAATGACTGCTTCATATGTAATCAAAACGGTAATAATTTGCAAGGTTAATGCGTTTTCTTTTATTAATCTGTTATAAAAATTAAAGTAACATTCCCATTCACGTCATCGCATATGGCGATGTTGATACGAGGTGGTACATACTTAAAATGTGTAACAGCTGGTACGCGGTTGCGAATATTTTGTATGTACCTATACAGTCTATACAGTATATCCCCAGATGAAATTGATAAAGGGGAAACCGTGTATTATTAATTATTGTAAGACATTATTTTTTTTTTGTGAGAAATTTCGAATTTCTCAAAATTTCATTCATTGTGAAAATAAACTAAGATTAGATGTACAGGGTGTTAGTAAATTAGGGGAACTAAAAAAAAACGCTTCAAGAATACTGATTTGTTTAAACTATTGTCATTTGTTGTCACTGCAAGCAACTATAAACAATTCTGAATAGCACTGAGAGAATTTTCGATATTTTTATTGTTAGTAAATTTATCTTCAGATAATTTGGTTAAATTATAGCTATTTGTTTCCCTTCAACTACAAGATTTTTTCAGCGTGCTTCTGCATTATAATATAATAAATCAGCCCCAAAGCTTGAAGGACTTAAATATGAACCGAAATAAACTAAGACATTTGTGATCAACCAGTATTGATTAGTTAAAAAAAAATGGGATAATACTACTTCAGGCAAATTCTAATCAACTTTGTAAAGTTCCTCATGCAATTAATGCGGGACTATAGCTTACAATGCTTACATTATCTTGTAAGTACATAAGTTAAACGTTTTAATATTTTTGAACTTTTGGTTTTAAGATCAAAACGTCAGCATGAACAATGAAGTTGTTTCTCTTTCGTTAATGTATTTGGCAGTTATACAACTGTGATTGCAACAGTGTTTTCGGGGAAAAAAGTGTTAGTTAACAGCCAACAGCTTACACATACATACTGGCAGTTGAGTTATCGATTAGAATAAATCTAATGTTAAATTATTACTTGATCAAATTAAAATAGATAGAAAATAAAGTTGTATGTTATTATCGTAACTTTTTTTTTAAGTTGACAAAGTAACAGGATTATATACGCATAGAAATTCCTGTATTGCAAAAGAGATGAGCTGGAAAGTAAGAGGATTTGTTGGGTAGTTTTTTATATGCCACATGTTCGGCACGGAATCGACGGAAATTATGTTCTTGTATAAAATTTTGAGTTTACTTTTAACAGGTACGGGTACCTATAAAAAAGAAGTATATTTACTTTTCACATCCTTTGTTTGCTAATATTATTCATACCATGCTTGGGCACAGCGTTCTGCAAAGAAATCATTCAATTGCAGAGAATATATATCTTGACAAATAATGTACCTAAATGAGTTGAGCATAGCAGATCTGTTTGCTTTTGGTTGATAGTCAACGTAAAAGACTGTTGATTGAATTACGTATAGTGCATATATATACACTTAACACTATATTACTGTGTTGCAATACATAATACCGCACTAACCACATCAACTATAAAAAAATTTCCACATTATATGTACGACGCCTATGCTTAGAAAAATACACAAGTTTTACGTAATTTTCTTTTGTTTTCAAGGAATTATTTATGGAAGATATTTTACTTTACCTGCAGGGCAAAGTTACACCAGGAAATTTTGCACGCCACTAACCATGGTTGTAGGTAGAATTTCCGAAAGATACATAGAATTTATATTGCAGTATTTTTCTTAAAAATATAAGTATAATTACACAAATGATTGTGTTTCTCATTAAAGGAAAATAATTTTAATGTTTAGGTATATATCATTTTACATTGAAATGGAGGTACGTATGTTATTTGTACCATGACATTATAGTTTGAAACAATAGGATCGTTTGTCGTAAGGAATATATCTTTGCATGATCAGATGCGTAGTCATTGCTTCATATGTATTCAGATGTTGGAGGTAAAACAGGTGCGCAAACATGTTTAGCAATTTTAATATATTCAGGTATGTAGTAATTAGATTTATTATATATAAGTGTAAATGTAATCACATCGGCACTGGTTATGTTTGTTACAGGTTTCTAAGATTTAGATATTCGTGTTAAGTAAGATAAATAAACGCAAATTTTTATATTAAATAAAATAATATTTATGTTTATAACTTAACAGACAAATGAATTTTTAAGTTTCGGATGTTACATATAATTAATTTAACATAAACAATGAAGGCATCAACAGTACATTACATATTGCTTGCATTTTCTTGATATCTTTCATTGAGCTTCACCTAGTAAACAAACGTAAATAAAAACGTGTTCCGCAGGTTTCCGCACCTGAAAATGATTTTAAACTTTAATTAAATTTATTGAAATTTAAATTTTTTTTTTTTTACGTTTCTATAGATCTTTATTGTTAATTATAATAAGGGAGAAACGACAACATCTAAGATAACTACAAAGAGTATTAGTATAAATATAGAATTTTATGTCAAGTTTTATACAGTAAATGAAGCAATAAAGCCATTAGAAATGTCATGGCAAAAATAATAGACAGGTCAATCACCAACACTGTTACCCCATTTATACATCTTGTGTGGCAAAATTGGATCTTCCTTTGCTATAAAAATGCTAGCTAGCTGTTAAGGAAGGTGTAGGGACAATAAAAAGGTGTTTGCAGGAAATAAAAAATTGTAGTTTTTTTCCTGTTATTGGCCACTGTGCGCCGGTATAAAAAATCGGTAAATGTATACGGTGTAATATTAAAGTGTTTTTAAATAGTAAATCGTATGCCCCTTTTTAAACACAACCCGTCTAGAATTCAATTGAAAAAAAAACAAGATTTCATTGGAACCTCTACATTCTAAGGCTAGGAAGCGCACATACGAAAATCGCTAGATTTTTTAGGACTTAGACTAGCGTTTTACTTTTCAAAAAGGAGATAACGATGTAAACAAAATTTTTGCTAACACACCATGTGCAATTTAGTAAGGTGTTTACAATGGTTAATACGATTATTATATTATACTAGGGTTATATTTAATTTTTAGACGTAAAATACAAAAAAAAAGCTTTTCCAGAACTAATTCATTGATGCCACTGAAAAATGCTTAATGATAAAGGATCTAAGTTGAATGTTAAAAGGCCCAACCGGGGCAACCCATGTTTGGTGACTCCATTACGAGACCTTTAAGGTGGTGAAAACCGTTTTTACGTACAGTGACGAGCTTCTTAAACGAGACCCCTATTAGCACATGTCGACTTTGTCAACATTACGCATATAAAACAATAAATAAAAACATTTTCTTGGCTATATTCACTTAACACAAGTAAATATTTACTTCATTCAAGAAAATATTATAGGTTTAAGTAATTACACCTTTTTGTGTAAAATATTTTATTTTCTTGGGATATTACTGAAACCAAATAGTAATTTTCTTCGTCGAAGCATTTTAAATACTTAAATTTAGTTAGTCGGTAATGGTAGGAATTGCACATGTGCAAACGCATACGTTAATTGATTCTTATTGGTGATTTTAGACCATCTGATCTAACAGTGGGGATGCTAGCAAACGCGTACGCGATACATGAGTATGTAAGTGTTTAAATCAAATACATATTTATTTAAATTTTCAAGAATTTACTATTCTTCGTTGAAGTAACTATTTCTTTGCATATATATGAACGTGCCGTTTACTTGACTGAAGTGAGAATCACTTGCATCAAGTAATCGTTTTTCTGTGTGTACGGTTGTCTATTCATGAGTTATATTTAGGTACCCTTTCGTGACTGTTACATTATAATTTGTAATACTAAAATTCTCATTTGTACTGGTAACAGAATTTTCTTAAAATTATAATTAAAACAACATAACCGATATATAATATTGAAAACCATTACAATTGACTAATTGAGTAAATGTCAGTTCTTTTCTAATATACGAAAAAAATTAAAATTAACAAATTTAAATGTATGAAATCTATAAAGGCGTTTTGGCAGCTTGTGATGTACTTTAAATTATAAACTTAAATAATTAATAGATTTAGGATGGAATCGCTTTTATTGGTAGGTAAGCAATACTAAATATATATACCTTGTAAAAAAAAAAACAGTTGAAACCCCCGTTGTAGTTAATAACTTCTTTTCTAAGTCTTTTAAAATAAGTTGAGCAGTAACACATAATACAACTAAGGTAAAGTCAGGTAAGTGTGTAACCGGGGCAAGTGTGTAGTTTGACTATATTTTTTTTTTTAAATTGAAATACGGACGTTCTCTTGTTATAATACTAATATACTAAATTTCATACTAGTTTTACAAATAAAAGTTCGCATCTCCTAACGCGTAATAACTTGAATATCTTGTGAATATATCATACCTTATTAAACAGGCATCAGTTTAGTATTACACTCTTGGCCGAACTAAAGGATAATGCAATTAATATATAAAATGCGGAACGATTACACACTTGCCCCATTTTGCTGGGTAAGTGTGTAGTATTGACAGTGTTTAAAATTTCTTTTTTTCTAGTAAACTGTCGATAATTGTAAAAGGCGTACCTATTGAAGGCTTACAACTAGGCATATATTACGTACTTCTATGTGTAAAATTTATCAAAATGTCTTATTATGTGAACAGTGTTACATTTTCTTCGCACTATGCAATTTTTACTACACACTTACCTGACTTTACCTTATTTGTAAGCGTTATGGAAGACTTTCTTGAAATACGCGAATTATCAAAAATAAAACACTTAACTGCTAGGTGTAAATTCCAAATGTTTAATAAATTCATTTTATGTTGAAGTAGCAAAATTTCAAGGCTTTTGTTGGCAAATTAATCTGTATTAAGGTGTACACTGATCTAGCAACCAAAATATGAGTATTTCGTGTATGTCGACAGGATATTTCTGTTACAAGTTTTTATCATTTATACACATCTACCGTTTATTTTGTGAAAAAGTAAAGTTTTGTATGTTTTTTTTTTGCAAAAAGAAAATACACCATATTATGCCGTAAAATTCTACTAAAAGTTATAACTACAATCATAACAAAATAATTATTCAAAGACTATTAACAAAAGATTGTAAATTAATCTTTAGAACGACTTCAAATTTATTACAAAGAAAAATTAAAAATGTTTTATATACACTAATAAATAGACCATAAACATAATTTTAGCAAATTAAAGAATAACTTAATAAGTAAGTCTTACAATAAATAGTTAATTTTGTACAGGTTATTTGTCCTTTCAATTCTTAGTATTCCTTCCTTATATTAAACACGCAATTACAAATTTACATTAGCATTTGCCGCATACATATAGAGCAAGGATAATCCTGTAGGTGATAGAACGTTGCGTTCATACAACATCGGACGTGGCAGACACGTATCGTGGCAGACATGAATTTTTTTGCCTAATGCTTACCTGACAAGTACTGTGTCTGCGAATGTCTGCCCGGCAACGATACGCTATATATGAATACTCTCATTACAACACAAGCAAGATATTTTGTTGTGTCTGCCACGTTCAATGTCTGCAGATATGAATGCACCTTAAATGCCGTAGTGGAATTAAACTTGTACGATTCACACTACCTGTGTATAAAAATACCTATTTTCAGTACGGTTTAATCACTATAACAATCAAGAAAATATTTTTTGCCGCCATTTGAAAAAACTCTTTCTTCCAGTTAAAACATTATTTACGCTAAAAGTAATATTATTTTAGTGAAAAAAACATCTATTGTTTTAAAAAAAATAGCTATTCTAAATAGCGAAAGAAATATGATTTGATTTAAATAACCTTTTTTAACACGTAGAGAACTAAAAATATTTGATAAGTTAGTATAAAAATAAAAGGAAAACGTTTTTTTTATATAAATAATAAAAACAAAAGAAGTGTAAACGTTTACAGATGTAGATGTTTACAAATCCGCAGAGTGGCATAGCATCCAACTACCAACTCTAGGTGGCACTGACGACTGACTGGTCTTGCAATTTTGCAAAACTAGATAGTACATTGCACATGCTCTGTAAATATCTATGAATGGGATACATGTGGGCATATGCCGGTGATCTTTCCGCTTTCCCATACATATATGTCCATTTTGAGGCATTTTTTCGCGACTAACCGTTTAACAAATGGTTACGTATTTATCATTTTCGTATTTTCCTAGCCCAGAGCAATAGTACGGGGAGTATCTAGCTGTTTATGAAACGATAATTGAATGTATTACCGTGGTTAAAACTGCAGAAACTAGAAACGGTGATAGAGTTGAGGTTATGTCACAGATTAGTCGGCTATGTCACATTCTACACATGCAGAAGTCCTTTTCTATTAGTATACATAGGAGTTCGTAGAAATTCTCTTTTCTTCGCCTCAATTATTGAAAAAAAAAATTATGTGTTCGCATTTAAGTAACTAGTCTTATTCTATTAGCGTTTTCCTTAGTAGAGTCTCCTGTTCCCTTCTGTATTGCTAGCAAGAGGCTATGAAATTCTATAACGGTGTCGGTTAAGGTGCTCTTCATTGTAGGCATTCAAACGAATATTTTGTAGCTCCTTATTTTCACCACATTAAAACTGTTAAACATTACATATTGTTTGCTCCCCTATTCCTCATACAATGTGCACTTACACCCAATTGTCTTATTTTTATCATTAGTTATAGTATGTGACAGGTAGAATTTGCTTATCTTCTAAAGATAGTTTTATCTATCGAAAATGAAAAAGCCTAAGCTAATGGACACTAACATAATTTAAGTTGAAGTTACAGGGTAGTGTAGAGATGTCAAGGTTTTGTTCTAGAACTAGTAGGTATGTACGTTCTAACCAACAGTTTCAGTACAGTCCTTGATCACGTGAACGAGGATAATTTGAAAGATATTACACGGTCAAAGGAAACGCAAATTATTTCTGGACATCAGAGTACCCTTAAATTTGTGTTACATGCTTATGAGAGGTAGCTATTCGTATGCAGTACTAAATATCTGATAAATAAAAAAAATATTCTTGCAATTTAGTATATCTTTGCTATTTTTCTATATGAATAGAAAATATGAAAATCTCGGTTTATACTCTTCAAACGTATGATATAGCCATGGTATTTGTCATCAATTCTACTTAGCTAATTAGTATACTCCTTTCTTACTTGATTACTATGGTAAGATACACAACAATTGCGTCGTAGCTTATATTATTATGTTAGTTGTAAACTAACGTAGCGGTTTTGATTTGAAGAGAAAAAAAATAACGTGAAGGTCGTCTGATAATTTGCAACACAAATCACGTCTCATCGTTTGAGGACTTATTACGTCGAAAAGAAATTTACACAATTGCTGCCTACTGCCGCTCAGAATCAAACAGAACATTATTCACTTAGCGTACAAACTTACTTCTTGATGTGATCTAATAACCTAATTCGCTTTATGACTTTTAAATTTAGAAAATTTCGACGAGAGGAGACAAGGTCGAACCTGTAGTAAGATGTGCATAATTGACCGTGAACCGTGAACCAATTCGTTGGTTGAATTGCTAACCGAGACGCCTACATGTATTAATTTGTCAAAAGTAAAGTGACTAATTGGAATATATATGTATATATAGGTAATACTTTCTGGCAGACGTACTTATGTATTTAGAATGTTTGTGTTTTGGAGTGTAGAAACATCTGATTTTCATTTCAAGTACAAAAAATTTCAACATATTCACGGTGTTTATTTACTTAGAGCATATCTGATTTCAAAACTTTAAATTAATCCCGAATTTCTTCTGTAATCAACGGGTCAGATGTTTAAATAATATTTGGCCTATATTAAATACAAATTTTATGCTCTTGAACTATTTAGCCCAGTCTTCGGCAATAGTAATAGGCAGAGAGGGGCATTCAGTGAATCGGTTTTTATAGATACATCTAGTGTATAAAAAATATATTTTAACGAATGGTGTGATCAGTCATAATATATGTAATGCCTCCTTCTGGTAATAAGGTAATGGAGTGTATTAATATGTATATGTCGATAATAATCCCATTTAAGTGTTAAATACTTAATGTGTTTGTTTGTGTTACAAGTATATAAAACTTAGTTACTTAATCATAGAATAATTAAAATCAATTGAAAATTGACCACAAATGAATGAAAATAATTTTGTTTAGTGTATTGACGTTCATGTTCATGCAATTACAGTGATATATTGATTTTAAAATTTTGAGGCCAAACAGAGTAACCTGTCATGTATTTAGAAAAAAATAATGGCGTTAATGCCGTCAATGTCGTACTTCCGGTTACGCCGAAAGACGCAGTTAACTTTATTTTTATAAATAGAAACTAATATCTTCTGCTGCTTTCGATTTCTAGATTCGACTAGGTATTCAAAAGGCACTCTGATAGAACATCTTTTTATCTATGATCTATGACTTAATTTTTCTAACAAAAAAGTTAGAGGAATCTTTATACGTATTAATACGTATAGCTGCCATGGCATGAAGCATGAGTTTTCATGTTGACCGTGGAGTGTACAGGGCCCCTCCTCTTTAATCATGGAATAAAAAGTAAGCGGACAGAATTATCCATGGCATCTCATAACTTAGTATTGATTTCTGTCTGTGTAGCAAAAGTATTTTTTCTTAAATGGAATTCCACAGCATATAATGTAAAAATATTTGTTTTACAATCAACTCTATTCAAAACTATGTGTTCCACATACCTATTTCTGTCACTTCTTTTAGTATCAGTGATTTTTTGAAAATGTAGCTTTAAATGAGTATTTTAACGAAATGGGGATTTTCAGTCCCACATATTTTTTTTGTAAAAAAAAATAGATTCTCTTGAAGCCGTAATAACATTTGCTCGCAAAATGCAGTTAACTTCATCACCAGGATAAAGTCCTATAGAAGAAGTACTTTACTAGTGAGAAACTTTTTTGTAAATCTCCAAAAAAAATCCTTGATCTTGTATAAATTTTGCATTCTTTTATCATTCATTAATCTGAAAAACCTTAATAATTTTTTTTCGTATCTCCTACAAAAGAGGCACTTTATTAGTGAGAAAAACTATCTTTTTGTAAATTTCCAAAGCATGCTTGATTTTTCAAAACTAAAAGTATGGCACAAATTACTTTCTATCCAAGCAGGGTTAAACCCCAGAAGATGAAATTCAAATTCAAAAATGTTCAGATTTAACATACCTATTCATGTGTCGCATCGGGAACACAAGGTATAATACATTTTTTTCTTATAAAATAACTTCGGTGCAAGCTACTACCGAAATTAAATTTACAACATAACGTTTCAGCTCTCATGAACCACCACAATTTTTTTTTTAAATACGCGTTGTATATTATTTTATTTTTTCTACACCAAATATAGTAAGTAACAATAATATTTTTTTAATTTGATGAATGACGATTTTATTTCGCGATCTTTACACATAGTCTCGGCTAAAACCACTATTTCACTGCATTTTTAAACCCAAATGGTTGATTTTTTTAGTTAATTTTATTCGGCTCTAAAATACGGAACTTTTCTCCCATTTCTCTCCAAATATGTAGCTTGTACACTAACACAACAGTAATGCTAATAAAACGAGCCCTTTATCTGTAATTTATAACAAATACTTTTTTCCATTACCTCTATCGTAAGTTTAAGATATTTGATTTCGAAACGTTTTAAATATTCTTTACGAAATAAAACTATAATATTAATGTAACGCAATAGTGTCACATATATTAACATTTTATTCGTCACTGGGTACAAAAAGAAAGTGTAAGTCAACTGATTCGATTTTATATCAATTTTGTATTACATTGGCGACAATTTCAAAATTAGTGTGTGTATATCTACATCCCGTAAATTTAAATCATTATGATTAGGCAAGCTGCTGTTTTAATGATACAGCGAATACGTTATAATGTCATGGATATATTAATTTTATAGGTTGACCCATTTAAAGTGCTTAAGAAAAGGTCAAGGTTATTTCCTATCTTTACATTACAGCGCCTTAGAAATGACGAAAACCGTATTTATTATACGCCGACATCACAGTAATATGGAGCGAAAAGCCGACATAGATCTCAATTTTATACTTACATGTACACAGTGGTGGGGAAAGGCATTGCGAAATCTTTATTATTTTTATTATGGATATTCGAGATAATGCTTTGTTTGTTTCATCATTACTACTCTTTTTAAGAGTTCCGCAATATATATATATTTTTTTTAAAGAATGGAATAATATTTGGGTATTCTGTCTGTTGGGGGGGCAGTTGTAAACGTCAAAACTGTAATTCATATCTCAAATTGTTTCCCCTTTGAATTAAAAGTAGAGTGGTTTTGAACATTTTTAAATTCCTTTTAGTTTCTGAAATATTTATATAGGTTAATAAGGTATTCGAAACTGGTTTCAAGCCAAAATCGATTTCTGGCACAGGCGGTACCCTATTTCAACGAACATCATGTGTATGTATGTATATGTAATAGATTAATCTCGAAAAATTAAAAAAAATTGCTTATGTTTAATGGTAACAGTTCATCCAAATTTGTTTTCTTAAAAAGTCCCACGCGTTGATTCAAAAGTCATACTACCTTTTTTCAATGAACTATATATGTACTATTGCTGCAAAACGCTATGTAGAATTATTAAACTGTTAACCATATTTATATTTACTCTGTCATGTAATGACTAAAAAAGTTGTATCGTTCTTTACCTCCTCCTATAATTTTTATTTTTATAACAGACGTGTTTATACATAAAATTTGAAAGCAAAAGAAAATAGGTTAATTGTGGCTTTAGAAACTTTTTTTTAATCCACCACACGGCGTGTTTAAACTACAATATGGCGAATATGAAACGCAAGCATGTGAAGAATATAAGGTATTTGTATTTGATATAGATGCTACTACTCATCTAAGAAAAACGATTGTCAGAAGAAAATACTGTTAACTTTTTTTAAATATATTTATTAAAAATAATAAAGTTGTATGCATGTGTAGAAGTATATAAAAGTAACGTTACTATCTGAACAATACTCAAATTCATAAACTACTTTAAATGATTCGAGGCCTCATAACAGCAGACGATTGTATTTGCGAGCGCTTTGTAAAATTTCCGGTTTCGTAACAATGAATCGTTTTAAACAATCGTAACTATACAATGAATGTTAGTGATAATGCTCACCTACATTTTATAGACCTTAAACGGTAAGAAGTTTGCATCCATTAAGTTATTGTATATTGTTATTAAGTAATGTAAGCACTTAATGTAAGTACGGTTCTGAAAGGGTCCATTCGTATTTATCCTGTGATGAAGTGATTTGAGGAAGCTATTATTGTGGTAACATTAATAGCAAAGAGATTTTTAATACACAACACCGGTCATAACTGTTTACTCGCTCCTGCAATGGTATACACAAAAATGAAATACTAATTATTCAATGAAGTTGAAGAAATTACTAATTTAGCTGCAAGGATAAACTAAAAATAAAAATGCAGGTAAATGAGTGATGAACAGTGGTAGGTAATATATGTATTTTCTGCAGTTTAGAGCAGGAAATTTATGTTTTGAATATTTTTTTTATTGCCATTCGTTCGCATTGCCTATCATTGCTGCCATTGTTGCTTCTATGCAGATATTTTCAGAAACGTTTCTTGGTCGTGCGCCCCATCTGAACTAATCTCAACCTTCCTAGCTCCACAATTCTCTAAATAGTAAATAGGTTTGTTCGTTTTGGCACTAGCGTCACGCAGCGAAACGCAACCGTAAGCATTTCTGTTCCATTTGATGGTAAAACAAACAGCAATCAGAAAATCCAAAGCTGGTGTCAATCCAGCGTTTTACGGCCATAGCTTAAAGCCTACTTGTTGGAGAAAGTCCATAGTTCGATGAGCAATATGAAGACGTGCGCTGCCTTGTTGAAAAAGGACGTGTGGACGGCCATCTAGATAAGGTAGTAAATTGGTGTGTAGAACATCAACGCGCAGCTGTTATACTGCCTCAAATAAAGAAAAGTGGTGATCGGGTACTATAGGCAATAGCCTCCCAAACCATTACTCCAACAGTCCTGTGTAGACGCCTCTCAATAGCAAACCCAATATCATATCGCTCTCGACGCCAGCGTCGTACCCTTCTACGGCCATCGTGCATACTTAACAGAATCGCGATTCATCGCTGAAGACAACACTATGCCATTCTGCCTCCCAATGCTGTCGTGCTCTGCATCAATTCAAACGTTGACGACAGTGGTCCACAGTCAAAGGAAATACTAATTGTCGCCGGTATGAAAAAGTGCAAAGGCTCGAATGCGGAGGTGTAATGTACACATAGTAACAGGTCTACCTTCTTTTCCAAACCATTGGTCAGCAATTTGACGCGTAATAGCAAAACAGTTTCGTAGAGCTAGTTGTCTGAAGCACCGGTGTGAACTTGGCAAGCAACTTTATTAAAAAAAAATAAACGTAGTACGGTTCGATTGTACTTCGTTTGTACCCGTTTGTACCATCTTCGTTTTCGTTTGTACCTCAAAGGTTAAAAAAATAGAAAGTGTTAAAAAAAATTTTAGCAAGCAAGTACAAGATATTCAAAAACGGACAACGCCATTCGAAAGAGCATTGTTTGTACCCGTTTGTACCACCTTCGTTTTCGTTTGTACCTCAAAGGTTAAAAAAATAGAAAGGGTTAAAAAAAAATTTAGCAAGCAAGTACAAGATATTCAAAAACGGACAACGCCATTCGAAAGAGCATTGTTTGTACCCGTTTGTACCACCTTCGTTTTCGTTTGTACCTCAAAGGTTAAAAAAATAGAAAGGGTTAAAAAAAATTTTAGCAAGCAAGTACAAGATATTCAAAAACGGACAACGCCATTCGAAAGAGCATTGTTTGTACCCGTTTGTACCTCCATTTAAATCGTTTGTACTTCAACCAAACCGGAAGTAGTGACAATTCAAAATATATCAAAGAGAGAAATTTGGGTTTTTTTAAGATATCAAAAAACGGCCAAGGCTATTCAAAAGAGCATCGTTTGTAACCAAACCGGAACCATTTGAAGATATGAGAGAGAAATTTCGCTAATCTTTGAGATATCGCACAACGGGCAATGTCATTTGATTCAATGCGTTGAATATGCCGCTACATGACTCAATTGAATATCTTTCTTTATAATCTCCCTAGCAGAGGTCTATAATAATTAGATAATAAGAAAAGTATAATTGGTGTTAAATGCATACATTTACAACCGGTATCTGCAACCAAAGATAGAGAAATATATAATAAGAGATGGTTTAAAAACAACATACATATTTAAAAATATACTTAAAGGTCTCACAAAGTAAAAATTAAATACAGTTAATTAATAAATAGTGGTCACATTACTAGGTTGTCTGACCTAATTTGGCAAAATGCAGAATATCTGTATTTATGTTTTCTAAAATAGGGGATTGGAACCTTGGTCAATTAAGAAAAAATGTAACATAAACATTGAAAAGAACTACTTCCGGTTTCGCTGAAGTACAAACTATTTCAAAAGAGGTTGCAAGCGATATTCTATAGAATAGCGTTAGCCACTTTGCGATATCTCAAAAATTAGCAACATTTCTCTGTCCGACGTATTTTCATATGTCTCTACTCCGGTTCCCTTTGAGGTACGAACGATTTAAAAGGAGGTACGAACGAGTACAAACGATGCTTTTTCGAAAAGCCTTGGCCATTTTTTGATAACTCAAAAATACCAAAATTTTCTCTCTTTGACATATTTGAATTGTCATTACTTCCGGTTTGGTTGAAGTACAAACGACGTAAAAGGAGGTACAAACGGGTACAAACGATGCTCTTTTGAATAGCCTTGGCCGTTTTTTGATATCTTAAAAAATACCCAAATTTCTCTCTTTGACATATTTTGAATTGTCACTACTTCCGGTTTGGTTGAAGTACAAACGACGTAAAAGGAGGTACAAACGGGTACAAACGATGCTCTTTTGAATAGCCTTGGCCGTTTTCCGATATCTCAAAAATGGGCGAAATTTCTCTCGCCAACTTACTTATTTTCAAATGTTTCTACTTCCGGTTTGGTGGAAGTACAAACGATTTAAATTGAGGTACAAACGGGTACAAACAATGCTCTTTCGAATGGCGTTGTCCGTTTTTGAATATCTTGTACTTGCTTGCTAAAATTTTTTTTAACCCTTTCTATTTTTTTAACCTTTGAGGTACAAACGAAAACGAAGGTGGTACAAATGGGTACAAACAATGCTCTTTCGAATGGCGTTGTCCGTTTTTGAATATCTTGTACTGGCTTGCTGAATTTTTTTTTAACCCTTTCTATTTTTTTAACCTTTGAGGTACAAACGAAACTGAAGGTGGTACAAACGGGTACAAACGAAGTACAATCAAACCGTACTACGTTTATTTTTTTTTAATAAAGTTGCTTGCCAAGTTCACACCGGTGTCTGAAGCGCCTATCTTGGCGCTCTGTGGCACAGCTCCTCCCACAAAAAGGTTAACAATCTGAATCGCGATTTTGATTATATATTCTCAGGTTGAACTATACATACAACTGTGTTTATTGGAAGTAATTTTATTCATGCCAGCCGAAGAGTACATACGTAATGTTTACTCGTATTTGATAAATTCATATTTTATGCCCGCTATTCATTTGGAAAATTGTCTATGAAAGTTGTTTTGACGACCTTGATTTATTATTATTAGTTTTCAAATAAGGGTAGCCATTCAGTTTAAGGCGCAACAAGTTTGCGGCAAAAACCACAAAGGGAAGCAATTGTGTTTATCTGATATTCGCCTCTTATATGTATAAACATTTTTTTTCATTGAAATCTCGCATAACTAAAATACATATAGTTACGGACAAATGTCATATGCATATTCTTTTATAATAAAATTAATAAAGCATTTCAATTAAAATTTTGCATATAACTTTAATTTTTTTTATTATCTCTCTATGCTTTCTAAATAGTTAGCTTTTCATTGCTTTTTTACAACATAATACTAAAAAATAACATTGCAATTAACTCTTGTCTGCGATTGTATATCTCGAGACTAATATTAGATCTCTCTTATATTTTTAATAGTAAAAAAATTAGAACACTGAATAGTTTAAATGAAAGCAGTAGGTGTTGCAGAAATCAAGGCATCCTTATAAATCTTTTGATGCCATCCGTAAATATATGCATGGGGAGAATTTTGTGTTTCAGTACGATAACTGTCCCGTGCATAAATCGCAAATTGTACAAGAATGGATACGTTCCGCAAATACTTATTTAACTAGTATTGACCTGGCCTCCAAATAGTGCGGGCTTAAGTCCTATTGAAAATGTTTGAGCTGCATTAAAGCAGAATATATATTTATACATATGTAAAGACTTCATTCCAGAAAATGCAGATAAACCATGAGAAACTTCTAGGAAGTAATCGAAAATAATGGGACTGGAGTCATTGGATGCTTCAAGTTTGAAGAAATGAATTTATGCAAATGTTATAATTAGATAAAACAATAAAATAAATTTATAGTGAGAACATTTTGTTATTACAGTATCACATGATACGTTACTAGCAAAGTATGTCCTTGCATTTACTATTGAAAACTATATATTTTATTTATATTCAAATTGACTTATTGCTAAATGCTACAATTAAAAAAATACGAAAATGAAAGAAAGAAACTTGTCTATCCACTATATTTCATATTGGCCGTATATATGCGAAATAAGGTATTCTAATAAATCAATAAGAACATTCAGAAACAGAAAATCTATTTTACCAAGAATACATAAAAATATTATTTCAACGCGTGCTTGTTATGTCTTAATAGCAAAAACTAAATCGTAAAAATAAGAAATCTCGTGTCGGATAAATACACAACGAATCATACATAACATCTGTTTGCACCGATAAGCCGCAGTCGTAATAAAAGCTATAGCCCATCCTAAATGCGCTCGCCACATACATTTTCGTCTAAGTCGTTAACTTTTTTTTGGTAGGAGCTGTACGTCTCGGTCGACCAGTTGGTCTTCTTCATGTTCCTCTACCTTCTTCTGTCCACACACGACATGCATTACCGTCATTGCAGTACAATTAACACGACGGCCAGGTTTCTTCACAAAACACTAGCGCAAAAAATATCATCAAGATAGAAAGTTCACATTCTTACCATAGCTTGCTTTAAATATAGGTACCCATTGTGATGGCAAAAAATCAAGTTGAAAAAAATATCCTTTCTGTGCGTAACATTTCTAATGTCACTGAGTATATGGTTGAAGTAGCTTAACAAGAGCCGTTGAAGTAAATATGGCAGTGATTATTAAAACAGCACCGCAGATATACACACTGTATAACCACTAATTCCTACACTCAACGGCATACCTTCCTTAATCACTTAAAAAATACGTCAATGTAATAAATAACATGACGATAAAAACAGTTTACCTGATATTTCATTTTTATTTCTGTTCATTTCAGGTGTATGAATGTAATTACTAAAGGTGGCCCTGTTTTATTCTGTTAAAGTTCTTAGTTGTTAAAGTTCATAAATAAACTGATATTAATTGTGGATTGTTTATTTTCCCCTCGTGTTTTAAGGATATTTTTTTTTTCGTATTTCATCTAGGTTAACAGCATGCCTACAATTTCTCAGTTTTATTTTTATCCATCACAATGCGGAATCAGAAATAGAAAACTTTTCCTCGTGTTTTTCACGAACTGGCGCGTAAATCGTAGGAATAAAAATAAATTCAATAAACCGCCTATTACGTTATAATTATTGCCGCGTGCTTACGCTTAGGTATACAAGTTTAACATGTGTTCAGGAAAATAGATGCATATGCGTTAACGTCGGAGCCCTATCAGCTATGTTCCAGTTCTATATTGCTCATTCTTTTTTCATATAGATATATTATCCATAATTATCTAATATTTATGAGCAAGTGTACGGTGCGTAAATTGTAAGTGACATCACGTCCTTTCGGGGTTGGCAAGCTTAAACTACTAGATTTTAAACGGTTCTTTAATGTTCGTTTAGGGAAACCGAAATTGGTTATTACAGGTGATTGATGAGCGAAATAAGGATTTAGCAATAGCGCTGCTGTCCGCTGTTGCTATTTTTTAAGGGCGATTATGTACCTCAAAACGTTGTACAGATTGCTGTTTGGATTGATTGCTCTAAAAGCTTCTAGCATAGCTGCTAGTCGCAGCTAATTAATCTGCTATTGTGACTACCCAGCACACTCAGCTCGCAAATTGTGATCGGAAAAATAATAATTATTACCAATAAGAAAATGTTTTTTTTTATTGTCAGACATTTATTAATATAAATATAATATAAAACATTAAATAAATAGAGAAAAAAGAAACTAACAAAATTAATAAATAATTCTTATTTTATGAGGAACTAAAGTTAGATATACATAAAATAAACAAAAAAAAAACGAATGTAAACACTTTCTATAGGATAACATTTTTTCTAGGTATTTTAAGTAGCAGAATTTTAATTTTGGCAGTACATATAATTGGAATTAAAAAATGGTGACATTTGGGTTTTTCTACATACAGACAGTTTCTTTTTGTGCAATTTTTAATAGATTTGGATAATGTGGTTTTTACGTTCGCGCTTAACCTATTAGCGCCATGTGTTAATATTATAATCTCTTTCCCGAATTAAACGATTTCTAACACAAGAATAACACTGAATATCAGCAGCTGAAAATATGGATCGATTATTTTTCACTGCTCTACAAGCTTGCAAAATTTTATCAAAATCGGAGGTGGCCAGTCAGGTGACTTTGCTTCTGAGTGCAGGATATTTATGTAATTATAAATGTTTAATACAACGCAAATATGACTCGAATCAGCATACCTACATTGCACACAGCATGTTTTTAGAGCGTATAAAGCTATCCAAAGCATTGCTTTGCTTTTAGTATAGTAAAACACTTATGGTGGAATTCTGTGCATATCTGTAGCACCTGCAAGGTTATTTGTATGTCTGTAAGCATTCATAATGCATGCTTACAATGTCACAAATAATCTTACAGATGCTGTAGATATTCATAACATCCCACCATAAATCTAGTGAGCGGATACAGTGTCCTCTGTGCTCCTCGTAGAACTAATGTTACAAATTTTAAATCACACAACTAGAAAATATTTTGGCGTAAATAGTGTATCACATAATAGTTCTCACATTCGTTTTACAGCTACGCATAATAATCTTGCAACGGAGTTGATTATACCAACACACATACACGGATTGTTAGGAGATATTCCATCTGAGGAATCAAATGCAAACGATCCTAGTGTGTATATCACTTTGTAATGTAAACTTTTTGCCTATTTTAGTCTCTACAAACGATAATAGATTTATTTTCCGATTTAGATATTTGTATAAAAATAATTATAATTATTGTTTAGATAGACAAAGACTCATAACTGTCTCTGAATTGCATTACATAAGATTTTTCTGCTTTTCTTCTTTTAAGTGTGGAAAAAGAACAAACCAATGAGATGGGGATGATTATCGACATGCTGAAACGAAACTCAAACAGGATGGAAGAAATACAGGGGACGACATCAGAAAAACGGAGGAAAGACTAGTGAAGAGGATGGACGATATGGATACACACATTGGACAGACATTAAGAGCCATTGACAACAAAATGGAAGAAAATGGAAAAAAAAGATTGACGCAGTAGTAGGAAAAGTTAGAAATGTAGTTTCGAAAATTGATATTGTGGACGCAGAAATGAAAATCCAAGTTAAGGAAGTTGCGAAAAAAATTGTAAATACATTCCAGGCTGATGCTGTAAAGGTCGAAGAGGGATTAGAGAAAATCGATGAAATCAAACAGGGATGGAGTTCGGCTGGTACTAATAACGCACCATTTGTCATGCCCATGCAATCGTCACCTGATGAGCGCGCTACCGAAGTTTTATGGGTCTACGTCCATTAATCCAATGGGTTTCCTGAAAAACTTTAAATGGATTCTGGAAGCAGTTTCAAGAGAACAACGCAAATTATTGACGGTCCGTAGCTGCCTAAAGGATGCTACTCTGTTATGGTGGGATGTGGTATCAGATGACGTCACATTCATGGACCAATTTAAGGAAAAAGTTACCCACCAGTACTGGGAACAAGTGGCACAGATGCGGGAGGGGAGTTAAGTCCCTAAGGATGAAACTTACGAGCTATATTCGATGGATGGTAAGACGAAAAAGGAAAGGTTCCACATAAGTGGTTTACATCCATTTCTGGACGATCCAGGTTAATTAAGCTCGTGTAGATGATGCGAAAGTGTTAACCGCCGTGTGCGGAGAAATTATACTCTTGTATCCTATGTGCGGAGAACAGTGGCGGTTTGTGTATAGGAGCACATAAGCACGTGAACCCTCTAAACAAATCCTTGATTACAAACTAATAAAATCTATTCCTCGATCTTAATATATTCGTGAAATATAAGGCAGCGAAACGAGTAAACGACGCGACGTTCCTTTTTATACACATCGCGAGCAAGCGACGGACGACGGAGCACGTGCGCCAAGTAGGCGGGACTACGTTGATTTTATCGAATGCGTAGCCGCATAAAGGACGTAGCGGTGGTGGGGAGGGATACGGCAGATTACATATGAACTGTGCACAAATTGAGTGTGCTCCTGTGCTCGGTTTCGTTGCGTTCTCGGGTCACGTTAAAATATCGATCGACATCAACGTTCAGATATCGTGTTTTACGGATAAATTGTATTATATATATTTTGTTTATGAATGACTCACCGTTCACAGGTCGTAACTACCATAAGAACTGATACTATTTGTTGGTGACAGCTTTATAATGAAACTAAGGGGCGTAATTATCTTAATTTATTAAATAACATACATTTATTAAACCCGCGCACATAAAATCACAAACTTTAACTCGTAAATCTTTAACTGTTCCCAAGAAACGTACATTTCCCTCGAAGATACAAATAATAATGAATTCATTTTTTTAGAAAAACAAAAATAAATAGGTAACAGCGCAGCCGCAGTTAAAAACTACGTCGCTTCAAATCCCTCTGCAAAAAGCCGACAAAGCAAAGCCGCCACTAATGCGCTTTGGTGCAGTCGACAAACAAAAAAGGAAAATATATAGTACCTAAAAAAAAGTAATGAAATGAAATATACAGTACGTAAAAAAGATAATGATATGCACACAAAACAAACAAAGTAGTATTGTAAGTAAACGCTAAACAATATATAAATAAGAACTATGGATGCGAACAGTTTTACTGCGCAATATTTGAAAGACGCAAACTACAAAGGGCAAATTTAGATACTTTTGTGACAATTTTATGTTTTATGGTAAAAGACACTATTCTGATGTGTGCTGAAAACAATAACTAACTGTAACTTGTTCTATGCACATGTCTAGTGATTATTGTTTTGGAGAACTGCTATGGTTTTTGTTTTCCAAATTAATGTATAATTTGTCAAATTTACAGTTTTAATTTAAAATAAGAAAGAAAATGGGTTTTGTTAACATAAGATTATGTGATTAGGTAAATGTAAACATGAATTGTAGTAAGTTGTTATTATTTTTAGCGAAGAATTATGTTGTTTTATTAAATTAAGTTTTTATATTATAGTTTCAAATTTAATTTAAATTTAATATGTTCGCATACTTATGAACAGCTCATCCTGTTTTTTTTCTCGGTACGTGTCGGCCGGTGAAGTTCAGTATTTCTAGGGCTTTCGTTTAACTTGTTTATTGTGTTTAATCTATTTGACTTGCGAAAGTAATTTCATGTTATTTAAGTTACATTAGGAAGTCCCTAGTACACTCAACCGTAGTGATGTCACTAATATAAAAAAAGGCCAGTATTTTTTTTGTATTTCTTTTTTAAATTAGTAATTATTTTTGAAAATTTAAAACTTTAAATTGTTTTCTGATATTGTTGTAATTGTTGCAATATTTTATTAAAGTTGTGTTAATTAGACATTTTTTAAATTTTATTTTGAATTTTAAGAACTCGCAAGAAGACGTGCTTCGACCAACCCCAAGGTCATAGCAATATGTAGTACATACACTAATATTGAGTTGGTTGATAATGTATATCTTTTCCAGATTCGAATCCGAGAACCGGAGAGTGGATCCGGATCTGAGAACCGGATAGTATATTCAGACAGTGGATGCGCATATCCGGTTAATTTCGGATCCGGATGTTCGAATCTCAATTTTATCGGATACTAACAGCACTAGATTATATGCATATAGATATTAGTTCTTTATTCGATATATTCTGTCATTGTTTTTTTTTTTATATATAGAATCGTTTTTTTCTAGACTTTTGTTTAAACATAAATTCAAAAATACTTTTATTGTTTTTTTCTTTTCCTTTATTGTTATATATTTGACAAAAATATTGCTTAGTTCTGTAAACATATATTACTGTAAGCGTATTTAAGGGTGCAAATGCACCTAAAGAATATTTTTATAGGACGTCTGCTAGTATGCTGAGTCATTTCAGTAATTTACTATGTAAAAAAAAGCTATAAATTTACGAGGTAAAAGTACAGAATTATTTTAAAAGTTTCTGTAATATATAATTTATATTCTCATAATGTTACAAAGTGATATTGTAATTATACGCAATATATCTCAAAGAGTTACAAAGGAAGTTACCAGCATAAATAATAGATGTGCGTTCCATAACCTACTGTGGATTTCGAAAATTGTTAAGTAATTTTACAATGTACGTTCTCATGGTGCAAAAATGCACGTGTTTTTTTACTAATTTTACAGTGATTATTGCCACACAATCCAGGGTACCAATAACATTTGGCCGCAGCTGTACGAGCAGCTGACAAATTATATAGACACCTTTTGTGGATGATCAAGAAAGAGCTAAAATTGAAGCAATACGGTATTAAGTTTCTTGATTTGGGAGCGGCGTAGTACGGTAACTGAGCCGTGGTTCTGGCGACATCCTTCCTACAGTGAAGTAAAAAAGAAGGAGAGCGCAAGCAGAAAATACCGTGGGGAATAAGGAAGAGTTCCTCTTGAAATACCGGTTCGAAACGACCGTGTCTTCGTTCTCCTTTTTTACTTGCATTCCCAAACGTATTCTCCCACGTGCAATGAAAATACGTTTAACATATTAATAGTAGATTCGTAGTCGTGTTATTTTGCCTTGCAATTATGAACGGGAAACTAATAGTTAAATGATGGGTCTATGTTAGTAATTGATTGTACGCCTACCGCCATAATGCATCGCGTTACACTAACAAAAAACTAATGCACTGACTATTGCTATAAGTTGTGATTATTACCGAACCACTCAACGAGGGAATGCTCATTAAATGATGTATATTTCAATACTTTTCTTTCTTGCTTGGTAGGAGCCGTCTGCATAGTCTTCGGAAACACTGCCGTCACTTGCCTTTTTGTATGAATTTTTTGTCCTTAATTCATGGTAGGTCATGGTCACCAAATTAAATATGGTGATGCGATAATTAAACCCTTCGATATGTCCTGGTCTCATGCACCGCATAGGACTGACTAGCAGCCCACTCTGCCGTGCATGTTACCTAGAGGACGAGACATTGGATCACATCTTATGTGACTGTCCGGCGCTTGCCCAACTTAGAGGTTCAATCCTAGGGGAGTTCTGGCCCAGTATGGCCAGCTTTGGCGGCGCCTCACATGCTACACTGCTCGAGTTCATTCTTCGTTTGAGTTGGCTCGAGTAGGCTGCGGGTGAGTGACCCCGCCTAGGGCAGGTAGCACAATGGACCCGGTTAGAGTGGCCCAAGTGCGCGTGGCTAGCCACTCTTCCCAACCAACAATCCAGAATCCAAATGTCCTGGTCTCATGGCCTATTATATCTGCGACCAAGGCATAGAAATAGAGTGGGGGAGAGCGCGCTTCGACGAGTGCGCATCCTGTTTTAGAACGATGCACTAATGGCAGCCACTTCGAAGGTTCATTGCCAAAAATCCATTGTGTATTTTGGTGAGTTTTTCGTAATTTTATCTTATTAAAGTTTTGTGCACGTTTTAGGAAATGGTGTGTGCAGTCCCAAGGTGTACAATACCCGAAGGCTTAAACCTGAAGGTTTAATTCTTCGGGTTTTCATATTTAAGTATATATATATATATATAATTGACAAAATTGTATGTATTTTTGGTAAATTACGTATTTAACAACGAAAATGCGCTTGTAGTTTTCCCGGAAGTGAACTATTAAAACAAAGGTTAGATATTTTGAGTAAGGATTGAAGTGCTTTCACTTGGTTGAAAAACAAATTGATTTGTTTGCCACATTTCAAAGAAGAAGACTACTATAAAAACAGACAATATAAAAAATAGTTGCAATATAACCAGATGAAATTTTTACTACAGCCTAGATCACTGGTGTCTTTGCTTAATAGCAAAGCTATGCTTACAATTATTAACTTTCATCGGGGACTTTGGTGGTTGAATCGTTGAAACATTTAGAACATAAGCAGCATCCTTTAAAAAGAAAGCTGAGGTATGTATATACTGATGTATTTTACTTAAAGTGAGCTTTTTTGTATCATCTGTTTTAGCAGGCACATAACCAACAACTTTGACACTCTACAACGATAAGGCAGTAGTGCTAAGCGTGATAAATGTTGTGAAGACGATTCACACTTAGACAAATTTTAAAATTTTGTAACAAAGTTAATTTCAAATCAAATAGCTACTATGTAGGTACACTGAGATCGAGAATGATTGTCCTGATCCTACACTACTTTCCACGATACGCAAACCAGTATTTTCATCCAATCATTGAATGAAATTAGTAATACAGCGTGTCCTCAATTGACATATGTTCTATATAGCCGGGCGTTTCGTGTTTGAATTTTACTTATTTAATCATTCCGTATTATTGTTTGTTCATTTTCACATAAAATCTCTCTCAAGACTACGCCTTCATTTCGTATTGAGAGCGTGAAGTGTTTTTTTTTTCCGGCGAAATGCCATTTACACTGGACCAAGATAAATTTATTTTGGAGGCATACTTTCGAAATGGTGAGCGAGGAGGGCAGTGGATATATTCAGCTGTACTTTGTGCCGAAGAATTTATAAATCAATTTGCCAAAGTGCAAATTGATAATGAAGCTCTCCTTCGACACATCAATCGGGTTGTCTATCGCTTCAGAGGCACTGGAAGTGTTTTGAAGAGAAAGTCACTAAGTCGCCCATAAGTTCTAACCGAACTGTGGTAGCAGACGTACGTGCTTGTTCAGATCACAGCCCTGGAAAGCCATTACGACAACTTGCACAACAAACTGGTAGAAATACACATACTAAATGGTGTTATAAAAAGTAATGTGATTTTTTTTTTAGTAGTTTATCTTATGGATCAGCTCAGAAAGCTGTAAAACGGAAGCCTCATTATCATCCATATAAAATTTCTATCGTGCAGCAATTACTGCCACTAGATTTCGAAAAACGTATGGAATATGGCCATTTGTTTATTGCAAATCTAAGGAACGTGGTTTTAAATCTTACTTTTTTTTCTGACGAAGCCTGGTTTAATTTAGCAGGTGATGTAAATTCTCAAAATATCAGGATTTGGTCCGCACAAAATCCTCATGTTATTCGGGAAACAGAATGGCATCCTGTAAAAATAGGGATATGTGTTGCAATGTCCAGGAGACGTATAATAGGACCGATATTCTTCAAGGATACAATAACAGCAGCCAGATATAGACTTATATTACATGAATTTGTGGAACCATTATTTCGTGATGAATTACAGCTAGGCTATTTTCAAAATAACAATGGTACGTACTGCTCATACAGCAAGAGAAACAAGAGAGTATTTGCAGGAACTTTTTGATAACAGAGTTATTGGCTTTGAACGTTGGCCACCTAGATCACCCGATCTTACACCACTTGACTTTTTTTTTTATTTGGTAATCTAAAAAATAAAATTTATCAGAACAGCTTACATAATATAGATCGATTGACAGAAGCAATAAAAAATGAAATAGAGAATATTACAAATGAGCAATTAATAAATGTTTCTGAAAACAACAAGAGGGTACATGTTTGCATAAATCATGTTGGTTCTCACTTTGAACACAGTATGTAAGCAGTGCAGGTATGTTAAAGAAACATGTTCCCATTTTTTTAATATATATTATGTTTTTGTTGTAGAGCGTATGGCTATGAAAAGCATCCACCCATTATTGTCCATTCAGCAACTCGTTTGAATTATGATAAAGTTTGATATAAGTTAAGATATGACATAAATGTGTATTTTTATAATATATATTGTTTAAACCTTCTATACCTTTAATTAAACCTGGTTGTATTTGTTATCAGAAATATACTGTTTTGAAAAAAGTTCATTACGTTATTTTTGCGCGGAAGTTAGTTGAATGACTCATAACTTAGATCTAAGTTTTGGTGCACTACACTTGCTGTCCGGGTTGACATTAGTGTATATTAAGTTGCATACGCACAATTAGACAAAAACCGCACAGTGACCGCACGTTACTGCGTTTTATTAACTAACTTGATTCGAAACAGTGGATGTAAATATTGATATTTTGTGTAAAGTGGAGTAGAATCAGGACAGTCTTATTCGATCTCACGGTTTAATATATACCCATAATGTGAATAGTTCTGCTGTACATAAAGAATGAACTACATGTGTCACTGTTTTTCTTGTTTGAATATGTGTATTCATATTCAAATTAAATTTTGCCGCTATCATCGATCTTCGAAATGGCTGCCTTCAAAATTAAAAGTATTGCGCTCCTTGAAGCGAATTCTTCTCACTCTATTTCTATGGACCAAGGTTGATTGACGCCAGTATTTTTAGGTATTTCTGGGTACTTGGACGGTTCTACTATAAACCAATTTACATTCGATAGCCCATTTTTCCTTCCTTTGCGGCCTGGCTTCTGCCCTTCGCTTGATTGGGCTGCGCTTTATTTTTATACTTAATCTTTTCAACAATTACACACAACAGGTACATTAATATGGCCAAATATAGTAATTTCAAAATATGTTGGATCTTAGTATAAAAAAATTATCTAAATACATATACTCTATCATGCAGCAGAAATTTGTTGAAAGAAGTTGTTTTAAAATCGGGCTCACCGAAAACTAAAAATATTTATCACTCGCGGAACACAACTATTCTTTATGCACATCTTTTCTTTAAATTCAGTAAAACGCACCGAAAGAAATAAAAAAGGAAGTTTTTTAGATATCTAGTAAGCCTTGCGTTTTTTTCCCAAAAAGCAAAAGGCGTATTCAATTATGCCTATAAATACGAAGATCTTTCCCATTGGATTTTCTTTCTATCTCCACTGGTTTCCCTGTGCTCCCAGACTCGCCGTGTATATATTACCTAGTTCTATGTTCGTCTTAAACTTTCAATTCCCATTTCTTTGACGCTCAGATAAAAAGAATTCAAAAGGAGGAGAAATATATTAAAACTCATACTTCTCACGTTTTCATGCATTAGTATTTGAAAATTAACCGTTCATTTCTAATTTCCATTATCGATCGCTATTTTTCCCATGTTATGTTCGCTAGAAAAGATGGTGTTAGATCTAGCACTATCCTGAACGCCACTGATCGATCTATCTACATAAGTCCCTGAGCACACGTGTTGTCAGATGCAAAGATAAATTAGTTAATAGCGCCTCTTATTCTACTCTTCCCTATTATTGTTAAATTACTGTTTATACAAGGACATGCTTAGAAGATTTCAAATTTATTACTTCAAGTTTCTATTATTTAAACTTTTATTGTTCATTTACCTATTATGTCTATTCATTTCTTCCATCACCATGCTACAGTGTATAAGTATAAAAGTCGAGTAATTCAAATTTTGGCTCAACATAACATATACGCAAATGTTTGCGAAAGTTAGATGAGTGCATGAAGGCTCTTTTTCTATCTCAGGGTCGTGCTTTGTTAGGGCCAGCCTTCTCTCGGCTGCGCCCCGCTGTTTAGCGAAATTACACGAATGCTTATTGTGTTTTTTTTTTTTAAGATTAATTTACCTCTTTCCCAGGTTCGAGCAGGGAAAGTATTATTTCCAGAAAGAATTGTTTTTTTTTTTTACGAAATGAATTAAAGACTCAAAATTAAATCAAATAACAATATATTTTGCGGCTAAACTTTACACAGTGTGAAATAAATGCAATTTTTAATATGGATTTTAATTCGCATGAATCTAATTAGGAAAGTAAACAACTTTGTAATCCACTTTTTCCCTCTGTTATCTAGCAGGCTGTTTATCCTCTTCAAGGTTTTGTTTAGAGCTTTTTATGTTGGATAAAGCGGATAATATCTTGCTGAATAATTTCTCTAAACGGCTTCTTACCCGAACGAGAAAACCTTAATTAATAAAGGCTTACATTTTTGAATTAATAAAAAGATGAACTAACAAATTTATTTTTAGTAGCTTGACTATATTTAATTTCTAGGAAAACTAGTATAATTTTAAACAATTTGAATTCTAGTTGAGTGTATTTAAGAGCTACATGAATAAATTACTGCCTCTGCGCTCACTTCTAAGAAACTTAAGTACTTTTCATTTTATAGGTCTAATTAGTGAGAGTTCTACATGCTTTGTTATTTCTTGTCCGTTTATCTAGGTGGTGTCGTTTTTGTTGAATTTTAGATGTGGTGTAAATATCTCTATGTTTACGAACGTTAAGAACGACTAATACAAGTTCTGCTCCGATAAGAGTTTGTTGAATTCTCTTTGATTATTTCCATGAAACGACACTATTCCCCCGTTGATTTGGATTCAACATTTACTTCGGAATTTTGCCTCTAAGCAATCAGGTTCCACCATCAATGTCAAGAGGTCGAACAATGCATTCGATCTTAGCGTCCCTTTCATACAGTTCCGCTCAAAGTTTAAATGTTTTGGAATTCTTTTTGTCGGCGTTTTTAATTTTGAATAATTTATTAATAACCCCCTCAAGTTTTATTAATAATTTTCATTATAATTGCTTTTAAATATTTCGATTTTCTTTAGTTTTGACATATGCGCCATTTCTTTTTTTGCGTACTGTATGTAGTTGACATTTGACTCTATAGATGGCTCTCATTTAACAAATAAATTATTTTTTCATTTCTTTTTGCGTATAAAACGATGAGTTCTGAGTATAATAAAATGTAATTAATTTTCCTATTAATGGTTTGTTACTCAAGTAATTGTCTTTTAAATTAATTTCGAAGGAGGAGAGAAATTCAAATTTGTCAATTAATAATAAACAAAAATGTAATTCCCTCTTAGCTAAATGATACAAATACATTTGTCATAAATCACATTACAGCTATGATCTAGTTCAGACAATGTTGTTATATACATGTACATTAGTAAGTATACATGTAAAGTTATTAATTGAAAACACACAGTTCTATTTTTAAGTATAAAAACTCTTTATTAGTTACTACAATACTTAACACTGATACTATATATTCCCTGACAACATACTTCACGTACTCTCTCATTCATTGCCAACATGGCGGATTCACTCATTCTCTGACATACATATATATTATATATGATATCACTATCTATTGACTCAATTATTTAAATACACGGATATTTTAAATTGACCAAAAAGACAAAATCATCCTAATTTTTACTAAATCTAGTGGATTTTATGTTGTATTGAAATTAAGTGGCTCAGCGTGAGATATGTATTTGTGTTCGTGAAATCGTTTTTATGATTCCACAATATTTTCATGCTTTTTGTAGATTACTAACTTTTTATATATTTTTAAGTTATTTTTTTAAGCAAGCAGTAGGAAACAGTTTAATAAAATTCTTCAATTATCCTTTAAATTACCATTTATAATAGATGCCACGAATTATTATTTTATTTGTTTTGCTTTGATTAATCGCACACAACCTAGGTTACGCAAAACATTCCTTCGTAGCGGTATACATGCATGTTAAATAAATGTGAATTTATTTCTACTGTATCCGACCTGAGAAATAATTGATTTATTTGGTTAAGACCACATTTCCAAAAGGTTCAGGGAGAAGTAGAGCGGTAACAAAACAACGTTGGTTTTGTTCAAGTTCATTCTCCACGTGAAAGCAAAATAAAAAAAATGTTTAAATACACTTGTAGCCGAATGTCATACTGTGAGTATATCATTTTGTAAAAGACTAGTAATTGTGGTAAACAAAATATCAAGTGCAAAACCAAAGCGTATTTTTTTATCAAACAAACGCTTCAAATTTCAGGTCACCATATGTAATCAAAATGATGCCAATGTCATAATGATTTAGCTGTAATAGATACAAAAATAGCCAACGTTAAGGCCTATTTTTTAGTATGTATTTAAAAAAAAAGCGAATATCTTTTTGTAGTTTTTAACAGAAACTTGTAAAAAGAATACAAAATAAATAAATTTGGTATGACTTTACATGTTTACCTTGATTTTTGTCTTTATTTTCTTTTCCTATGGAGGACAAACTTGAACGAAACTATTGTTTCGCTACCCTTTTAACTCCCCTAACCTCTTGGAAACGCAGCCTTAACGTGACATAAAATAAACAACAATAGTTGAAAAGCATCTACATATGCGACCGTACAATTCATTCTGAAACGTCAAATATAAAAGTTGCAAGCGTCCTAACAATAGGAATGAATTGTTTCCATTCTAGTATATTTACACTAGATAGTCGAGCCTGCTTGGCTTTGCCGGCACGTTTTTAATTAAATCTCCTTGGCGAGGGCGGTATCCTCTAGTTTACATCGTCCCCACTAAATAAATGTTTACTTAACTATACAAATATTTGGTGGTTATAATGTGATTAATATGAATTTGAGATCCTGGTTGATATGAGGCTAAAAAACAACTTAGGACACTTTAAATAACTGTGATTGTTTAATTAAATTATTTTAAAGATCCTCCACAGGTTTGTTCTTTATTTATTGCATGGGTCATTAACTTTAAAATTATGCTCTTAAAGCATTCTAACACATTGCTTCCGCAAATAATGCAGAATTTAAACAGTCTTGCTAAAAAATTGAATATGTAGTCTTCCTTGTATGTACAGTCGCCGACATTATTATTTAGTACTCGAACGAACGATGGTTCGACGCTTAAATATGATTGTCGGTTCTTGGTCAAATAATTCTAAACAAAAAAATAATAGGCGATCTTCTTATTAATTATTCTATCATTCAATAATAAATTGTAAGTTTTATTTCATTCGTTATTCAAAATAATCATTTTCATTCAAATAATTATTGTAATTTAAACAAGTGTAATCTATACCAAATAAAGTTTGTGTGTGTGTAGGTCTGTGAAGTAGGGAGAAGGAATAGGAGACACAGGTACATAATTATTTTTAAATTTATTTGGTGGAAGGCGTGCATCCGTTTTTCCAATTGTTTAAATAAATCTCTTAGCAACGCTTCGGCTGGGACGGAGGAAATAAGTGGTGATGGTAGTTGTCGGGGGATAGTTGGCAGAGGATAGTTTGGGTGGGAGTAGTTGTCGCCGATGGTTGATAGTGGTGAGGGAAGTTGGTGGTTGTGGTAATTTGTGTGGCGTATTACTTTTTTAATAATAAAATTTATTTTTTAGCAACGTCCTGGTCGGGATGGAAGATATTTTCTCTAACATCGAGGAATAGATCGTAAATTTAAAATACTATACTCAGAGCATGTGCGAAGAAAAAATGCGAATGCTTTTCAATACATATAAAAACACGGGCTCTACGGCAAACCGAAAGCGAGCAAACATATGTTTATGTACCTGAATCAAATTTGTTTCAATAATAAATTATTCGAATTATATATAATCTATTTAGCAAAATAATTATACCGACAATGTTTTATTCAAATAATTCTTTATTCAAATGATATCCGATTACATCATTCAACAATAACCTAACAATACAGAATACAGAATCATTGACAGAAATAATATTCAAATAATTATTTTAATAAAAATATTATTCAATGATGCTCATGATTGGAGCACAATATCTCTTAAATGCAAAGGATTACCACCAGCCGGTCAATGTTGCTAACTCTAGGGAAACTTTGCCAGATTTAGAAATTTCCTACTCCATTTAATGATTAAGTGAAAACTTTTGTAAAAGGGATTGATTTTGGTCATTTTTTTTATATTTTTCTATTAAGATCAAGATAAGTCAAGTATAATACAAGGTTAATTAAACTTTCTAGTCGTCAGGTGAAGTAATCTTTGCGTCCTTGTTGGAATATGTATGAACTTTTGATTACTAAGTAGCTTATAAATTAATTCAATCGGCTCACGTCATTTCATTCTGGTCTTCTAATTGCCTACAATTCGTGTTTTATTTTGTATTTATAGTCAATGCTAAATTTGAAAAATGACAAGCATCATCTATTTTTTAATAGTGACAATAGACTTCTGAGTTAATAATTCCTCATTCTCTCTTATATTCTCTGTATTTATTAATCCAGGCGATGTTGTTGCTCTTTAAGCATAAATTATAGATAAATATAACCTCATCGGCAAATATTCAATTAAATATCCAGGAAGAAAGCATTAATAAACTAAACTATTGACATATAATTTATGCCCTTTATTTTTAAGTTCACTATGTCCATAAAATAAAATGACTCGACTTGGTCGATCTACAAAACCGTAGTTTCTGCACGTATAACATTTATATTAACTTATCTGCGACATATATAGTTTCCATTTCACTTTATTTATAATCATTTTAATCAAAAAACAATATAAAGGTAGTATTGTCACAATCAGCCACAATTACTTACGATTTCATGTAGTTCACACGCTTTACAAATGCATATTTGAATGTTTGCCGGTTATCCCCACTTTCCGCCAGATATTCTAGCGGCCGCCATATTGCCTAGCGAAAATATTTTTCGCTAGAAAAGATGGCGACCGCTAGCTCCAGCGCTGGAACTAGCGGTTGCATTCAGGACGCCGCTGGATCTAGCGGAGCTCAGCGCTGGCGGCGCCGTAACACCCTGAACGCAGCCCATGTCCACCAATCTATACATATTAAAATTTCAATTTCAACTGTCGTTTAGAAATATGAAGAATAACCTCAAAGTTTTCGAAATATTAAATACTTACTTACACAAAAATGTAAACATTACCTAGACAAAATACCTCGAACATCAGCGTGTATGCACCCAAAGTACTTCAGAATGGAGTCACAAACCAAAAAGGATCCACATCAAGAGCACAACACCGGTATCAGGAAATCTAGAGAAAAATCTCCTTCAAAGCATCCAAAGTGTATCATTATACTCAAGACAGCAGAGACATATATAATTCCACAAAAGAAGAGATACCAAGGTATGTTAATACACCAAATTTCTTGTAATGTTGAAAAATCTAGACGTTTCTTCTATATATTTTTAGACCGATGGTAAATACATCGATTTACAACGAAAATCCCCTTCGATTTCGGATATATTATAAAAATATGATTTAATTGATTTGTCCTGACCTCGTCTCCATGGGTCTCAACTAATTTATATAGTACGAACTACATTGAGTCTCCACCCGTTTGAAGTAGGGTCGATACCTAGGAAACTCGAATATCATTCAGTTACCAGACGATAAATTTATACATCTAATAACCACGACTACGGTGCAAATTGATTGATACCCAATATATACTGGATTTACAAACAGGTGTGTGCATAAAATAATAAGTACATCTTACCATGGTTGGTGATTCATTCTACGTATGCACCACAATAGTATATATGGGTTTATGTGATATTTAGGTCAACCCAATGTTAAAATGTTTGCTAAAACTGCAATCTTGTTGGTTTCAATACTAACACTTTAACAAAAAGTAACTGCTTATTTTAGTCATGCGATTAGCATTAGTATCACCATCTAATGGTTTTATCACTGAATAAATATTAAAAAATCAAAATTGTTGAAATAGAAGCACGAATGATAGCAAGTATACTACGGGTTTTACTAACGCTCTCGCAACCATCTCTTGTGTTACTGTGACTCTTGGTCAAAAAAATCGATGTTAGTCGGAGCGGTCATAAGATGATGTAGCTATTCCACCTGGTCGGGCCTGAAATTGAGAGTATGTATTCCTGCGTTCTCTTTTTTTTTGTTACCATATATTACAAATATAATAGGTAATATTATACGCAGGACGGTAATAGATTACCTAATATTCATCCACATATTATTATTTATACATAATATATCAATATCATACATTACTATTTATAAAATTTGGTGTCACTATTCTTATTATCTGTTCTAGGTGTACATTTGCTGTAAATAAACAGTTATTAAATGAATCACGCATAACGTTTCAATAAACATTAAAACAATAAGCACACGTGATAATGGAATGACGGAAACTACATATATTTGTGTCCATGACATGATAATTGGTTACAAACTGTGGTCGTATTGTAATTGATATTAACAATGATATTGAAAAAGGAAATAGCAATCTTCAGTACGTACTAATACTACACCTACTTAACCATTCGTTTTGAAAATTACATCACAAATAGCAACTTTTAGAAATAAAACAGATACTCCATCTTTACCCATTTCCTCAGCGATCCGGTTGTACTAACTGATTTGCGTTGTGAGAAAAATCTGTAAATACAACCGACTTTTCAAGAATCTGGATCAGTAGGTTTTTTACTAAATTAGCGTAAAAATAATTTAATCAATATCGGAAATGACGTTCTTGAGAGTAAAACACATGACCTGGCAAATTTGTATAAGGATACCCAAAAAGGGTACATGTACCGATCTCATTCTGCTCCATCAACGTTGGCAGTTTAGTGGTAATCGATTATTCTATAAGATGCATGGCTAAGGGATTGAAAGAATATGATGAACATTAAAATGGATCAACACGTCCATAAAACTAGTTCACCGGGCAAATTTTGTTTTAACCATTAATCGAAACATTTTCAGTTCTATTTTTATATTGAAATTGGACGGAAAAAGTAGCGAGCTGCTGTCAGTGTCAATCTTGAAGCGTTTTAAATTTCTGGAATCTAATCAATTTAGCCAACGGTTGCAGTAACGTTTTAGTTTCCTTTATGTTAATTGAGTAATAAGGTTGTTGGTCATTTCGCTTTTGGATTTGGTTAAATTTATTTTTTTTTTACTGCAAAGTTTTAGGTGTTTCAAATAAAGAAGTTTGAAGAATCTGTTTGTTACCGTAAACGTTTATGGATATGATATGATAAACGCTTGCGTGCGCTGGTAGTAATACAAAAAAATATACATGTGAAAACTACAAGTGTGAAACAGTCGCTCTTGATAATGAAATTCACGTATATTACTATCAAAATAACTATAATGAATTATAAAATCGTACGTAATTTCATACATCAACGTTGAAGTTACTAAAAAAATAAATTTCGTTATCTGGAGAGGCACTTAATAAGTTTTGTAATATTTTCTTTAAGCAAATTTGCCGTTTGGACATGGAATCACTTTGTAGCAGAGCTTTGCTGCATCATTAATAAGTAAATTTAGTATATTTGTTTCCAGTTTTGCATGATTGCTAATATCAGGTGTCATTCCAATTTTACTGGAGATAGGTGGAGACAACCATAAATCAAATTAAATATCGCCTTTTCTTGGCAAGCCGTCTTAGGACCATTTGCGATGTTTCGAGATTGTAAAATAACCATGAGTGACTTATAAAATATTGAAATGCATTCATATTATGTATTATGTTATTTTAATTGATTGACTTTGAATAGTTTACATTGTTTATCGGAAAAAATTAATTCCTTGGGCTTTTTGGTGGTTGATTACCAAAGTACGAATTACATTGTATATGTGTATATTATTATTTTACAAGAAATGAAAGTATTGTGTGTATTGAAAAGATAGACGCATAACTTTTCCAATAATTTTTAAGCTAAACGGTACAAATAAAAAAGCCAAATATGTGTAAATAATAATTTGCTAGCACCCAGCATTTTTATTACTTATCACGTACTTATTACCAATAACAGTAAAAACTGATTCAAATCATATATTAAAATATATGAATATCAAATATTAATCTTATAAAAAAGCGAAAAATAACATGTTGCGCTATCTGATGTGTATTTTACCTGATAGCAAATCCGGCTTCGAGAACCGGATAGTAGATTTAGATGCTGGAACCGGACCCTAGAATCCAGATATCCGGATAGTTTCAGATCCGGATCTCAATTTTATCGGATATCAACAGCATTAGTTGATATATACTTTTTATAAATACATACTGCTGGTATTTCGGCCATACTCTGCCCCTGAAACATGCTCCTGCTTAGTAACGAAATATCCGCCACAAAATATAATTTTGATCACTTGGTTCATAAATAATCTCCTGTTTGTAATTTTCGCATTCGCAAAAAGCAGAATACAAAAAATAAGGATTATGAAACGTAGTTTAAACGTGCCATAAAATGAATTTGGTAAAATATACAACTCGGTACATAGTAGAAATTCTGACACTGAATCCTTCCTAAGTTTTGGCTATGGTTGTTGACGAACGCCGAAATGCGAGGTATTTAGAATCCTGAATAAGCTCCCACACAAAACAGGAGGAATGAATCATTTAGCAGATTAAATTAGTCAACCTTGTCAAGCTTGGATCGTTAACAGCTACTAAAACATCTCCACACCGTTTATGTTCCAGGAACAATTTAATATCTACCTTAGAAGTCTGAAAATTACGCTCCTGATTAATGCCTATGTTGAAACACAAGTTGAAATCCGTACATGCATTGTATATCAAGCAAATTTGTAGTTATTTTAGGAAGTTTCCTGTAATAATCAAGATCAATTTTGAACGCAATTTTTAATATTGAAGACATTTAGATGACAGAATAATTCTAACGTTTAATTTACTTACTACATTAAAAAAAAAAACAGGTTAGTCGAGTCCAGTCAAGAGTGCAAATATATTGTGCACAGACAGATAGATATAAAGGAATACAAATTTCTACTATGCTCACGTGAATTAGAAATCAAATGAACTCCGGTTTTCATTTTAGGTGGTTTACTGTTAAAAATTCAGTTATTAGGGGTTTTAAATCAAGAAGAAACCTTATTTCTTATATGGTAAAAACCGAAAGAGGATTTGAAAAATACGCATTTATTTTTATTAAATTTCCTTAGAGTGTTCTAGATTTCGATTTTTGTTTCTTATTTTCATTTTTAAATTACTACCATAAACTCCATTTTTGCTTTGTGGAAATAAAAATACCACGTACGACATAAACAAAAGAGAATAAAAATAGTGACAGCAAAGTTTATAGTACATGGTATTATAAATTATAATAAGCCGTAAATGGTATGTAATATACGGATGGATATGGAGTATTAGATATGTATATAGTACATCTGAGGTTTTTGCGGGTGTAATATTTGCATATATTCACCTTTTTTTAAATATACCTAAATGTAAATACACTATATATATTATTCATTACATCTGTAAGAGGATTGATGATATCTACTTTTATGTGTCGCCAAGTGCTTAGTTGCCAAAAATTATCATATTTCAAATTTCGATAACAGCGTTGCAGACGATAATCAATACCATTTTATTTGAGCCTGAATTTTTTCGATTCGATAGCTTTCATCAAAGAGTTTGTTTATTGTATTACATACGGGATTTATACATTAGGATAATAATATAATTCCATGCTTATATTATAATTTGTAATTATTACAGATGTTCTTACAGTTATAATTTATTTTTGAAAAAGTTATCTAACTAGATAACTAGATAACGTCAGAAAATTAAATTTTATTTAAATATACAAAAGTTTAATCAGTCCGCACACCAAGTGCTCTGCAAATTAATACAACGTACATATTTAGTACATATGTGGTTGCATGCAAATATTCTGTGCACGTCTACCGTCCGTTCGAGGTTCCTTTTGTGTATTTGTTTCACGGAGCAATGTTCAAAAAAGCTAGCACACACTGTGACAGATAAATGGAACTAGAAAACCCAAAAGTGTGTATATAATGTACTATTTTCACCGAGGAAATGAGTTTTTCAACTGCAACAGATTTCACTCAATACAGAAAACCGTTTTTTTTCCTACTTCATCAAGAAATGTTTGCGCAGAGTTTCAGTATAAATATGCAGGCAATTTTCAGTTTATTTGCTCTATTTGGAGTGCCAATGTTTGTCTTTCATTATTAATGTGAATTTGTAAATACCATACACCTTGGATAATAATGCATATTTTTACGCACAAACTACACCTAATAAAACAAATTATTAGTTTTGAGTATAATAAAAACATTTAATGAAGTACACTTCTCGCAGGAATAATCGGGACACCAGCAACTGAGAATTTTTAATTTTTTTGGGTACAAATAAAGGTTTCAGGGAACGTATTTACATTTCAACAGGATGAATTGATTCAAGGTTTAAACAGAAACATAAATAGAGAAGAAAAATGCTTTGTACGTAGGATAATAAAATACATTGTAGTTTTGATGACGGCGCGGCGTGTTCTTTAGATGATAAGAAAATACATGCAATAAAATAAACGGGGAAATATTCCCTAAAAAAATGCAAAAGCAATGCTAAAGATTATTGAATCGATGGCTTTATTTAAAAATATGTATTCAGATTATTTAATGTTTATTCGAACATGTGGTAGAATTTTAACAATATTATTTGGAGTTAATTTTCTAATCTTCTAATCTAAAAGGATTAAAATATGCCACAGATTCAGAGAAAAGAATTATTTTAGCTTTTAAAATTAAAATTAGTGATTACTAATACCCATTGCTACTTATTAATCATTTTCTTGTGGAGTTCAACGAACTAAATTGCAGTTTTACAAACTTATGTTGCAAATATTAATGAAGCATTTACTTTTAAAAAATTAACGGTCGATATATTTAAATTAACTTGACTTATTTACACACTTAAAGTCTACTAAAAATCTATTAAATAAAATCAAATGAACACTACTAATTAAATTACTCACTAATACAATTAAAACACTTAGTAATTAATGACTTAAATAAGCAATACCTTATTTTATATAAACGATTTATATGCACAGGTATTTATTTCGCACGTACTAATTGACTTGCTGACCGCTCCGATAGTTCGATTCACTTGCCTTTTACGGACTGTCTCAGGAGGTTGTTTGATATATTGTTTATTACTAAAGTAATACTCGCGAACATAAATGGAACTAACTAATATCAAAGCAGCACTAACAAGTAATATAATTTTAAAATCTCATCACCATATGTTTTCTTAAAAAAGAATTATCTCTACATAACATCAAACAAGTTAAATACATACATACATATTATACTTCTAAATGAAGACGCCTATTCAAGAGGCCTTTTTGTTGTTACGTAATTTTTTTGCATGAGTATTTATTTCCGCCATCGAAACTCCAATGTGTTTATTCTATGTATAAACCTTAACATTTATATTTCTGTTTAAATTTTTAGGCTTTACCTTTGATCGCAATAATACACATAAGCAAGTGATTTATGGCTTTGATAAGTGAATATTTCCTCGGAAAGCTGCATTTACAACCAAGAAATTTTAAAATTCTCGATTGCTGGTGTCCCGATTTTTCCTGCGAGAAGCGCATATATGCTTAGTAAATCATTGTGAGTACAAATTCTATTCAAATGCAAACAAATAGTATTCACTCGAATCTTAATTATTAATATCTATAAGCAGCTACATGTTTCGACAGAACCTGGCCATCTTTAGGCTTTTATAACGTCAACTTAAAAACAAATTAAAATGTTGTCAAATTAAAAAATAAACTGCAGAGAAAAATGACATTTATGTTCATTTTATATACAAGTGGCGCATTAGTGTGTGGATGCTCGATATATCTGATGTAAACGTTATCAAAAAAAAAAATATATTAAGAAAAGGTATAGATATTCTTAAGTTTCATATTTTAAAATTAGGTAGGTATACATATACAGCGTGTTTTATAACGCCATGCCAGACCTAACTTATATTTTTTTAAATGAAATGCTATATTTTGTTTACGTTTTTAATTTCTCCTTACTTTTGCGAGCCTCCTCATATAGGGTTTGGCATATCTATTCCGACTGTTTAAAAAGTTATGAGCATTTTTATGTCTAAATTAAGGCATAAAAGGGTTATAGTTCCGGTAAAAAAATTATACCTTCTTTTGCGCACCATTACTTGGTTTGGCTGTTTTCGCTGGTTTGAGTATTTAACAAGAAAAATATTTCTTGTCTACAAGGTAAAAACTCGAATCCTTAATTTTCTCATTAAATTTAAATGGAACACCTATATTTTTTATGATATTTCGTTCAATATTTATTGGCTCCTTCATTTTTGTTAATCATTTCGTATACCTAACTTTGGCTTTAGTAGTTATTTCAAATTAAAAATGAAATGAAATCAACACACTAATACACCACCTGTATATACAACAATAATATTAACTTCGTATCCATTCTTCTGTTGGAATTGATAAACAGCAGTAATTTTATATTTGAATGTCATTTTTCTCTGCAGTTTATTTTTTAATTAATAACAACATTTTAATTTAGTTTTAAGTTGATGTTATAAGAGCCTGAAGATAGCAAATTTCGGCCGAAACATGTAACTGTTCCTAGATATTAATTACTAAGAATATAATGAACACTATTTGTTTGCATTTGGATATTTACCTATTCAAGTAGAAAATATGCAACATAAATTCTATTATTGCTACTAAAAGTTGTGTAGGTAAAACGTGAGAATATGTGGGCTCTTACAGGAAGAACAGTAATTTATTTAATTGTAACGTCCTTAATGACACAATCATTTTCCTTAATTGAGAATATAGTTCTGAGTATTGTAATAATATTACGCATGCACACATTTATGGAGCGTAGATTATATTTATGAGTCATTGCATATAAATTCAATTGGCAGTCAATAGGTAGTTCGATCTAAAATTGGCTAAACAAATTAGTTTGTCCCACTTCTGATGTATTTCGTTGCGATTCTTTAAAATTAATGATTAGTTTTTTAATAGTATGACCTTATTTATTAATATTACCTGTTTTTCTTTAATTCGTTATCTACCTTGGTGGGGTTGTAATGTTATTCTAATGTAAAGGCAATTCCTGTATTGTAATAAGTAATATCATTAATATTAGTTATAGCTATTTTATCAGATAAGATTAGCTAGTGCGCTTACAATATGACTAAGATATATTATCTACTAAATAATAATAATAATAACACAAAAAATCAGATAATTCTGTTTGTACTTTTATACTTTTTACTCATTGCATTTATTCAGTTTCAAAATAGTTTATTTGTCGCATTTGTATGCAAATAATGCATATAATAAATACACAAAAATAAAACTAATGTGATTTAAAAAAAAAAACTCTGTTTTTGCTTTTAAAAATATATTTTCATGCCATCAATTTTATTAATCATTACATATTACGTGGTGAACGGAATATGAGCAGTTTATTGTTGCCAATTTGCCAATACAGGTTGTCGGGATGTTCGAAAGCATGTGATTGTTCTGTAATCACTATTGTTGCAAACTTAAAGAGTAAATTCAGAACCAGATATCTGATCAAAAGAATACGTAATTTTTTAAAACAATAAATGATATATCAAAATGAGTGTTGCTCTTATCCAGAAAATTAAAACAAAAAGTTATACCATCATTTTCGACGTATAGCAAAAGCGTACAAAAATATTTAGAACCACATTTAAAATTTATATTTAATAGTAATATAATACTATTAATTAATATTAATATATGTTATATAACTAAATACCCTAATTAATCAATAGTTTAGATAGAAATATCAATAGTCATTAAAGGTATGCTACGGTAAAAATCAAATATTCTGGAGCTTTTAATCATTGAAAAAAATCGAAAATAATTTACTTACACACAGACGGGCAGATCTGCTCGCATTAAAAGATGAAATATGTAGATGGATGTAGATAATTGTTATATTTAAACAATAAAACTAACCTCTCTATAGATTATACAGTGAGGTCGTAAATGGTCCAATCTGGTAGTTTTAAATACTGAGACTTTAACAAAAAGTAACTGCTTATTTTAACCATGCGTGTTGCATTCATTTCACCATTTCATTGTTATATCAATGCATACATGTATATTTAAATGCAAAAATTGTTGTAATAACATTTTTAGTTCTCTCAGTGTATTTAGGTTGTCTATACCGTCATTTATAGGATGCACAGCGGTTGGTGTTACATTATTTTATAAATGAAACAGCACATTTTTGCATTCGAACATGAATAGATATTTTTGAAAGCGCTCAAATTTCCGGAATTGTTAAATTCGCCTAACAGCTCCAGAAGGGAGTAATTTATCACACAACCAACTACAGGACATTACCACGCATTACTACACAATTTCCGCTTCAGAGCATTAGTCATCGTAAGAACGCGATAGGTGATACTTCCGATGCCATTTCCTCATTCTGCGTAAACTTGAAACTCGGGCAGTTATGACAAAGAATTAATCAATAGGTTTTAGTATACGGGGGAAACTTCGTCCTTTCAAAAAGAAAACGAGAGAGCCGTTGAAGACGTGTATATAGTTTTACATCACGTTAAAAATAAAAGGTGGACATTAAATGAGAAAATTTGTTACAGAATATGTTTAAGTGCCAGTAATGTATATCTAATTACATATAAGGTCTCTCGTAAGTTCTGTATTGCCAATTGTGCCTCAACGATCTACATGTATGTATGTACTACCTAATATGTGATACTAGATGTGCCAGTGTATTACGGTATTTATTTACGTGGTTCAACATATATAGAGTTACGCTATAACTAAAAAAAATATGTCATTATATAGAGATATGTTACTAGTCTGCCGGCATAACAACCGCAAAAATCCAAAGAGTGTTCTTGTCACACCGCATGAATCGTTAAAAGGAGTTCGACTTGCCACTTGAATTGACAACCGCTAGATTTACCAGGCTAAAGTAACTCAAGACGCTAACCTATCAGATTACATGCAAGAACGGTAGGGAATATTCCTGTCAGATGCAGGTGTATGTTGGCAAAACAGATAAAGCAAAGAAAGAGCTTTCTGTTGTGGTTGCATATATGTTTATTCAAGAGTTAGTAAAGTTCAGTGAGTTTTAGTTTCTGGTATAATTATTCGCTTTGAACATCTCTTACTTCTATAAAGTACGATAAGATAAGATAAATTTTATTTCCTAAATAATAACTATTACATACAGAAAGTCAACAGAAAGAAAGAAAAAAATAACTTAAGTAAAATAAATGAAAGTAGAAAGAAAAAAAATCCAAAAATATACATGTTTATGAAGCTTATAATTGAAAATAGGAAAGAAATTAAAATTTAAATATACCAATGTATGTCAAGATAAAGAAATAAATTCTGAAATGCTATAATACACCTCATTGAATAACAATTGTTCTATCTCCCTCTCTCTCTCCACGATACTTATTGATCGACATCTCCCTGTACTTAAGAGGTAGGTTATTGAAAAATTGTATGGCTTGATAGCGCACTCCATGGCACGGAATATCTAAATTTATATTTGTTCTTGTATGGTATTCATGTAAATGTAAGCGTTGTTTAAAAGTACTAAAATTTTCTTTAACGTATATTAAACAATTATAGATTTACAGACAGGGTACGGTCAACACCCCAAGGTTCCTGAAAAAGTGACTTACAATGTTCGTTGGGTGATACTCTGCTAATGATCCTTCTTTTTTTGAATTTTGAAAACTCTTATAGTGGATGGGAAAACTCCCCGTACAATTACACTGTAATTAACTAAACTAAAGAAATTGGCATAGCATAATAATAATGCAACATTAACATCTGTGAAGTTTATTATGCTTCTTATTTGATAACAACAAGCATTAAGTTTAGAACATAATTCATTTTTATGATGCTTCCAATTTAGTTCAAAATCGATAGCAACACCTAACAGATTTATAATTTGAGTATTACCCCTTTTCAACGAAAAAGTTCATTTTTGAGTCTTATCAGAATTTAATTTTAATTTATTAGCTGCAAACCAGTCAAGAGCAGTCTCAGTTTATTTGCGTAAGTAAGTAAAGAAGGTATTGTTTCACCATTATTGACAAGAATAACATCATCAGCAAATATAATGAAAAAAATAGGACCAAGTTATGAACCTTGAGGGATACCTAAAGAAATATCTGAACTATTAGATACATCTTGATTTACACCCACCACATGTTTGCGATCACATACATAAGATTGAAACAATTTTAACGGTATATCTCTGATGCATAATGTTTTAATTTGGCTATTAGAATTGCTATTGGCCTGTAGTTATTTATTGAATCCCTGCGCCATTTCTTAAAAACAGGTACAATTTTAAGGTGTGCGTGAAATTTTCCTTGTACAAAGCATTTGGTAATGATTATTTCATCATGTCGTTTATATGTACCGACATAAATAAATAAAAGTACCGTTCAATATCGGTGTGTACTATGTATAGAATGTATAGTATTCATTAGGTTTGTTCGTTGGGGTTACACCAAACAGTGGATCTTTCTCTCACTGTGTGTTTTGCATTTTTTGCAACGCTCTGTGAACTAGGGTTTAATGGACGAAATAGAGGCTTCCGGGCTATCCGAGAGTATCCCGATACAAGTCAGGATATTGGACGAGTTAGCTCGGGATTCCCAAGATAAATATATATGCCATACCTAAACATTTAACGCGTAGTAATGCGACAGGGCTTCGACACGTTTCGCTTAAGTCATCAAGGCCGCGCTTAGATCCCACTAGCAAATGTCGTCTACGAGCTGAAACCTTTTTTGCCATATTCTATTTTTTTGAATCGCAGGTAGAGAGATTATTTATACAGGAATTACGGATTAGCATGAACAACATTGATAAATCATTCCAAGATACTCAAACATTATTTATATATTTTATACAAGCCTACAATATTTTCCACATACAAGATGCAGTAATAGAAAATCAGATCATGTCGTCAATTGTATGGAACAATGGAAGAATGTAGTTTTTTTAATTTACAAATAGGTAATAAATATTTTTTTATAAGCTTTCATATTTGTTTCGTAATTTTGATAAACTAGAAGTATATACATGCGTAATAAAAACAAAAAGATAAAAAACCCATATTGAGTGTTAAAATCATTATTAGAAAGTATGGTTAATAGTTGTATCCAACGCGATGGACGAGGCTTCAATACAGACTTCGGGACTTGCGGCTATTATACGACAGCGAGATCTCAAACGAGGCATTGGTGACGTATGCAAAATGTATCGAAGCCTCACTGAGCTAGCCTGCATTAAACCCTACTGTGAACTAACTTTATTGGCATAACGTAAGTATATTAAATCTATTGCTAATTTCACATCGGTACACACAAACACAATGACATTCCCCCTTATGTTGTATCATTTACGTTATTTCAGTCTGAAGTTGTATGCTGTATTCAATAAGTGTACGTTATAAAATAACATGCATGTTATTTACACTAGGTTGTATGGATTAAAATAACGCCATACGACCCCTTGCAGTTATACGAATAACAGAAACGTTATAACAAAAGTGAGGTTAAAGTTTACTGAATTGTCAATAGAAACCAGTTGATTTCTGAAAATGAATAATGATTTCAAGAATTTGCTGGCTTTTGGTTTATTAGAACAACTTTTAGCTATTAATAATAACACTAACTGTGAAATAGGCAATCAAAAGGTACATAACAAAAAGGTTATTTGTGTTTTTGTAGGAATAATTCTGTAATTGAAATAGACCTGACTTGCAAAATTATGTGAACTACTTCTTAACCTTTTCGTACAATTATTTATATGTAGATTGTCTTAGGATACGGTGCTCCCATAATAAATATAATCATTCATTCAGCAATAAAGATAAACAGTAATAGCACTTAAAAGTAAACAATTTGTTCAAACATGGAAATACTAAATTTTTAAAGTATATTGGTTAAGGATTTAACTATTTTTACGCACACGATAGTTACCAGAAGTGTGTGGAACAATTTTTTTACGTGGCCGTGGAACAAACTGTTGTAAGCCGAATAATTTCGGAAGTAAATAATGGACTAGTAAGTATAATGCACTTGCAAGTCAAATTACTAAGAATTCAAGAAGAAAACATTATTATTAAACAAAGGTATGGAACTTCACTTAAAAGTATTCGAAACATTTGTCATAAATGTAGGTACATATTTATATTCCACAAGCTTGTTTTTAATAAACACAAACAGTAAACACACAAAAAAGTTTTTTATTATTCGATTTGGACTATGTAGGAATAGTAGCTTTTAAAAGGGAGGTGGCGATTATGATGGTCTTGTATACAGACCTAGATGTGAGGTGTTTAATACTAATTAATGCAAATTTGCCCAACGTTTCCAGTTCCTTGAACTTTCCGTTGCTCCAATCCAAGCCTCTTTCCTCCAAGCACTAACCCATCACGTTGTTCCACTTTTACATCATTTCCCTCTTATTATCTTCCTCTGCGGCTGTGTTTGCCTCTGGTCTTTTAGTTGAATTAAGTAGTGTCTAAACCACTTTAGTTGTTTCTCTACACTGCTTTGGATCAGTTTTTATTCTGTTCTTATTACCTCGTTTCGAACTCTGTCCCTCCTTATGTTGCCTCGGAAGGTGATAAGAAAGAAAAACACTTCACTTATTAATTTTAACCGGGTTTTAGTTCACGCCACCGACCATACAGTCAACATAACCTAACACGCATCTTCTATGTGACTGTTCGGGGTTCGCGTTAGTAACGTTAATTTAACATACCGAATTGGCAGGAATTAATTTATTAATAACATCCTTGACAGCGTTTTATTACAACAAATATTTCGGGTTTCTTTAGTTTCGACATTTTTGTATATTTTATTTATTCGCCTTCTTTGGATAATTGAAGTTTGACTCTGTAGATGGCGCTCGTTTGCGATGAATTATAATGTATTTCTGCTAAGAACTATAATAATTGAGAGGAATTTTTCCCAAGAAAAAAATAATTATTACGGTTATTAGCAGAAATACATTAATTCGTTAATTATTCCAGACTGTAAAAAATGCTTACAATCTTCATTATATTATTTTTAATTTAATTTCTTTTTTGGATATTTTTGCTTTGAAATGATCAGTATTTATAAGTAATAAAGCGGAATTTCATTTTTCTTTTAATATTTTGTTCTTTATGTTCGCCTTTCAAGTGAATATTTATAATGTATTTTCTTCAAAATGTCATCGTCAACGACAACGCCACTACCACACTAACCGCTACGTTTGCGCCGCAATTATTTTTTCTAATTGGCGGAATCACGCATAAAGTTGTTAGTTAAGTTTAAGTAAATCTGTTGTTAGACGTTTCCCACCTCTATACTTTTTTTCATCTAACAACGTTTTAATTTTAACACGTCGGATAACGTACAGTGATACAACATACGAACATTTATTGCAACTCTTATAATGGCGCTTGCATGTCATACGTTATGTCATTTTTAATGTTTTACATCATTTTAACGTAAATGATACACCACAAGGAGGGTTATATCTCTATGTTCCTATAATATATGGGTTACTACAAAGTTAATTATGAACCAGTAAGTAAATTATATTTGAGGTGTACTATAGCTATATACAATAACAGCAATGGTTAAAACTTATTATCCTTATTAATATATAAAATATTTTTTTCTGTAAAAAATATATGGAAATATAACTTCAAGATTAATAGGTATGTATGTGGATATACGATACTCTCATGCACGTGAAAAACTTTTGGATAACTTTATAAAAAAGAAAATCCAAAATAGCGCTAAAAACGGACATGTTAGATAGATATGTGCAAATAAATGAAGAACATGGACAGAAAATTAGTAGCGCGGGAAACTATCATTAGCAGCCGCCATGCATCAATTATCAATACATCAGAAAATCACCTTTATGGTAAACAGTGGTAAGTTACGATAGACAATGATTACAAAAATAAGAAATTCTACAACGAAAATTTAACAAATCTAACGATTTAATTAACACTGTTTTTTACCCCTACGTGTGTATAAATCAAAGAACTACACATACATATTTACTAGGTATGTATCTGGCGTCAAAGCACTTAAACCTACATATCTCGAACACAAGCACCGCCGACTAGCGACTGTTGGGGCGAGGCGTACAGACATTATGTTTTTTTTTCACCATATCAGCCGTGGTCTTGATCGGTTCATAACATATTTCACAGGTTCAAGACGTAGAGTGCGTTAGCGGGAATAAAGAATGTTTATAATATGTATGAATGTTTTGACTATGCGGATTGTGGAGTGTAATGATTCATCAAATGACTCCCGGCGCCATGAATTCACACTGTAAGAAGAAATCATGGGCCAGTATGTATGTATGTATGTGTTCGAATGCGGAGATGCCATGGAATACGAAAGTTGGAGGCGTGTAACACTGTCGGCTAATTTGATTTAGAAAATGAAAGTTACTTCTCACATTCACGTTTGCATTAATACAAATTAGAATTTTTTTATTGGCCTTTACGTAAATATTCCCAAGTTTTGTTCATTATAATTACTCGTGGTTCTATGTACATAACATATATAACATAAGAATTAATACAGATCATCCTTCAAAATATTACAGTAATAAAAAAGAAAACTTAGGAATTCATAAATCAAATATCACGTTTATATGTATTAAGATATCATCTTTCTTGCAAAATTATATACAAAAATATATTGTTTATTTTCGCGGTTATTTTAGGCTGTTACTAATGGAATGTTAAACTGAAATTGAGCAATAAGAAAGATATTTATTCGAAAGCAAACTGCTGTAGAAATTCTGGAACGCTAATAAAAATACCAAATCGGCCGTTATTCTAATTGCTCAAATACATTAAGCACAAGTAGTTTATCGTCCAGCTTGCAAGGATGGAAGCACTGTTTCGAGCTAATCTAAGAGAATACAAAATCAATATTACAGCATAGTAATGCATACTAAGGTACTAGTGTAATAATACGAAATACTTTGATAATACTAAAAACAAATTTGAATTATTAAAATCACTATGAATGTCAGGGATCGAAGAGTAATGTTTAACTAATGAAAACTAGATTAATGTTGTGCACTGCTCAAGTGGCAGACTTTGCTAGTGTGTTATTCTGTTAATTAGTTTATCTTGAAAGTAGAAGAATATTATTTTGTACTAACAGTAAGATAACGTACTACGCTATATTGAAAGGATACCCAACAAACACTCTCAATAAATCGAAAGTACAATGACTAACAGTTAGGGTTTCTAAAAAGCATCAATTTACAAACAATGACGTTCAAGTCGTCACAGATCGTTAAAAAAAAACAATTGAAAGTACAAAACAATAAGCTATAGTAAAAGGTGTTTGTACTTATTTGTATGATACTCCTTTCAATATTTACCTACCTCATAATGGTTTCAATTTATGTACTAATGTATCCGTAATTATGTGATTATGGTATTTTGTACATACGATCAGTGGCAAGTAGGTACAATAGGCAATTGTAGATATGTATTGTATGTTGATTTAATATCTGAAAATAATATATAAGGCATAACTTGCATTACAAAAATTATATCTTAGTACATGCATACATATAGTTGTCAATCGTGACCTAAATTTTATTAGCAGAATTTGCGTTATAATAATAATAATCCATGCCTTAACATGTTTTGCTTTAATAAAATATATGATGTGATAGATAGTTAATAACATTCTAAAATTAGTGTGAAGCGGACGAAACGAATAAAAATGCAATGATTTGAAATAATAATAATTTACTTATTATCTATTAGGCACGTTGACAAATACAAATATCTAGTTTTAACGTTAGTATAAGAAATTAGAGTTTTTTTTTAATATGCAAAACAATAAAACCACACAACACTTGAATTAAATCAAAAAAAAATAATATTAATCAATAATACAAATTAGGAACAAAAAACTATGTATCACCTGATTTGGCTTTAAGACTTACAATGCATAACGTTACTTCCGAAATTATATAGACTGCCCAAATTACATATACCTAAAATATTACTAAGCCCATATGGTTTCATGTATTCAAAGTCTCTGTTATAAATTATCAAAGTTTTTGGCTGAACTCTAAAGTCTCAAATCTCTAAAGTAGTACTATTTAAAAAAATTATTTGATCTAATTGAATCATTAGATACAATAAAAATGAAATAAGGAATGACAAAGTGTTCTGAATGTACATACACTAACATTTTCCAGTAGGATTAGTAAACAATATTATAAAGAATGGAATGATTTAAAAAATGATACGATTTTGTCCTTGGTAAAATTCTTCAATGTCGTTAAAATAACATTCATCAACTTACTTTCAATACGAAGAGAATCTTTTTAAGCAGATAGAGAGTTTAACAAAACACCATTAAACGTGACTGAACAACTTGTACCAAAAGATCTAGAATAAAATATTATATCTAATTTAAACTTAAAACTCAACTTTTACAAGAAACATATGGATGTTTGAATACTCATTTTACTTTCACAAAATATAAATTCACAATTCAATAGTACAAATATAATTATTAACTAAACTAACAACTGAATAATATTATAAATAAATTTTCTGCTAACAATTGAAAAAGATTTAGCGTTTTAATTAGTTTTCTTGTAATTAAGCCATATATCAAAGAAAATAATTATTGAATAAATCTAGAACGTTGACTAAATAAAGAAACTAATTCAAGAAACCCCCTAAATTTGTGCTAAATGTTAACAAATACTAATTAATGATGATGAAGGATTTGGCAGTGTAAACATATCTGCAGACAGTTTTAATAACCTTGTTTACAGGAGTACTTTTAACTTCTCCTATGAGAGTCATAAACTTGTACTATATAGAGAGATATCTAACATCTTTTGTTTATGAGGATAAATAGTATTTATGGTAACAACACTAGTCTCATCCACAACCCTTATAAGTAGACTTCTAGAAGTGTTAGAATAGATATTTTGCTTTCTAAAGTCATAAAGTAAATGATCGTTATATTTGGGCCAGCCCTATTTCACGATTTATAAAAATTTAAAATGTCAAAACGATAAAACAGAGTGGATATATCACAACTGTGTCGAAGAAGTAATTTTATGTGGCTGGTATTTCATGGATAATAACCTACAAATTCAGACAGAGAACCAATTAATTTTCATTGGCGACATTTGCCCTCGTAAACTTGTACAAGTACGTAGGTATGTAACATTCGCGACAAATTCCAGTGTAACAGCTCCAATTACTACAGGAGTCTAATATTTGCGCGACATTTATAGGTCTGATTTATGGTAGGATTTAATTCTTACCTATATCGTGATCTTATTAAGCTTTTACTGTGTGGTTGTCAATAGGGAGCTAAAAATTAAATATATAACGTAGACTTGTCAAGTTGCACAAGAGGACAACAACAAGAGATGAAAGCAAATGATTCCTTCAGATAAAGGAGATGATGAGAAAGAAATTTGGAGATATGAAAAATGAAGTGAGTATAGCAATATCAATAATCTCACTTACAATTTCAATTTAAAACCTTGTCAAGTATAAAACCAGTTATTTTTGTGAGTATTTATTAATTAATTTTCATGGCTGCTTTCAGCCTTTAGAAAATACAATTTTGGAATTTTCTGTTTTTGTAAATTCTGGAATTTATTTGGTTAACGTTACAATGGCTTATAATCAACGTCTCTCTGGAGTGCAAACTATTGTTCAAAAGTTTTAAAGTACACTACATGGAAATAATAAAAACAAATGCGGTTCGGAAACGTACAATAGTTGAATGAATCTTATGTCATTTTGGATATGGGATCTGTACGTGACATTTACAACGTGAGGTACAAAGAAATCATTTCTTTGGACGCAAGCAATGACAAACATTTTTAGCTATACTGTGAATTAAATATACTGCTGTGGACAAGCAACCCATGTCTGCTGAGTGTATTTTGTGTTGCATATTTTGTTTTGATTTTCCGTTCTGCTGAGTCATTTTACCGAGAGAATTTTCAAAAATTTAGATTTTATTTTGTATATTTAGTTAAAGAGTTGATTGTTTGATTTATTTAATTAAGTGTTAAGTTTTTTTAAATTAATTTCATTTATTTAGATGTCTAGCGTTTGATAGTTCTATTCAATGGGTTTTCTACTAGATTTTGTCGGTGATTTGTGCGTTTGCGTTGTTCGTATTGTTATACGGCTGCGTTGTAGAATTTTGTCAGGCAGTTTGAGTGACAAAAATAACAATATACAAAAAGATTAATTTAAAACGTTATTTTAACATTATGTCCTAAAATGATCCAACCCTGTCACTCAGATTCAATATACTAACATGTTTCATGTTGAGCTAAGGTTATTCATTAATTAGAGTAAAAGCGCTAAAGCTCAGAAGGAGCTGATCATCGACCAAAAGTTCTCAGGATCTAATAGATGGATGGAATTTAGCACATTTTTTTTCTTCAAGGTTCCTAACATCTGTTTGTGTTTTTTTCTTTAATATTGTGAATGTACTAAAACAAAGTAAAATTTAACGCTCAATTAGCTCTTGAAAAAAGTGTTCTGAAAAGCAAAGAAAATAACTTTTCGAAAGAAGCATTTTTCTGAAAACCATCAAATACAATAGATTTTAAAGATATTAAACATTGATTGATATAATATGCTTTTAACAATATAAGCATCTTTGTCAAATTTATTGTTGTATTTTGAATTAAATTCTGATAATATTGAGTGAATTTTGTATATTTGCTGTCGCCAGACGCAATAAAAGATATGCATTGTATGTAATAATACAAATTGATGTAAGTAAAAATAAATTAATTTCATTTATTATATCAAGAAAAAAAATAATTTAGAGAATTTATATGGATTGTTATTATGTAGATAAGTTTTATTGTGTTGAAAATGAAGTAGAGATTTACTAAACGCCATTGTAAAATAAAACAAAGTGTAGCCATGATTAAAATTATGTAAGGAAAGAAATTAGAAATAAGTTTATTGGTGTAATGCGTACAGATGAATGCGATGTTAAATTAAGTCGTATGCATTACTTTATTGGAGGTAACTCCTTGGACAATAAACTGTTATTATTATTACTAACATGCAAATATATAACCAAAAAAAACTGTCAAGGAATTCTAATGGAGAATTGTTAAATAAAATTCACTAGATTTTTGGAAACATTGATTTCTTTTCTCAAGAGTATTACTGCAAATAAGACAAGGCGTTTTAAAGTTAATTATCAGTCAAGAGGATAAAACTACACGAAGGTGTTAAAGATTCGGCAAAAGAGAAGCACATGGATATGGGTCGGACAACAACATATGTTTTGACAAAAAAATTGCAATCAATTCGTATCACAATCGCATACATCGTTTTGAAAACAAAATCGTTAAATTGTGACCCGAGATTGATATTTCGGGTACTCGAAACTTGGTACCCGGCTTCGAGCACCAACCCTAGCAATGATCACTAAAGAACGACTTAAATTTTGCGGAGAAAGTGATGAATAAATAAGAATTGCATGTGGAAATTATTACTAGTAGTATTGCACGACACTTATAAATCGTCATAAAATTTCTTTCCATGAAAGATAGTTTACAATCTGATGTTGATGTCTGATACTCTGATATATAAGAGTGAATGTAGAATCTACAGGAAAGTTGTATAATAACAATCAATACGATGTAGAATATATTTAGAAGCTCTGAAATCCCTCCAATGGCATGGTATAAAACCGATTTCGTGTCTCTACCCCTCATAAATTTTATTTCACTGCTGATGAGACTAGAATGCAGGCAGAGGAAACTTTCTAGGATACGTCGGCGTCCATATATTCTTTCGTGAGTATTTATTGGTCTACGTCTACCCTCGGGCCATCTTAATCATTTTCCACCCCACGACAACAAAGTCTGATCCCCCTAAATTCATAGGAAACCCCTAAGCGTGAGTCATCGATACAGAACTCGTCAAATAAGGAGGTAGGAGTGAGTGCATCGAACCCTCCTGTTGCAAAAGAACTCTGCGATTTAAGCACGATGAACACGGTGATGTAGCGACCAACCCCTGGTGGTATGCGAATGGTATAGCAAAGATCGATTACATACTCATGCCACTGCCGGAAATTACCACATTGTCTGAATTTAGGGAGAATAAATGCCATTTCTTATTGATGGTTGAGCTTTTTTCGAAACTTTTAGTGCCTTTATTTCGCCTTTCGAGTATTCAAAAACTACGCTGAACACAAACATTAACTACTGGTAAATAATATACCAGTTTTCCAATTGGCCAATACAGCTAAGAAGAATAAACTACTAACCTAATAGTGGCGGACACAAAGTACTTATTCGTTATAAAATATCCGCTACTTCTTAATACTTTGAGTAACGAGTAGTCAATTGTTATAAAGAGTAGAGTATAATAGAAATATTTGTGTAGGTATTCAAGAATTGTAATGATAATGAATATCTACTTTATAAAGAATATCTAATAAGTATAAGAGTACTTGTTTTACATGAATTGTGTTTGTACAACAATGTGGTGATTCACGCAACCTGCTTAAGAAAACATTCCTTATCTTTATAAGCACATTTTTATCAATGCTTTTTACTATATAGTTATAAATATATTGAACTAGGTTTAGATTTGTTATAAACACTTCTTCCCCTTTGATGATGTTCATGTCGCTTTTTTGGCTGCATTTGATTATTGCTAACGTTTCTGAATTGTACAACCCGTTCAAATTTGCTTTTTGCTTTGATGCTTTACGCTTATCTTGTAGTCAGAATTTTTTCTAGTAAAAATAGATATATGTACCTACTATAAAAATAAAAGTGAAAATAGAAATATACTTTAAGTTAAAGGCATGTATTTCTACTATTTATTTAAACGTCTCTATATTATCGGTCTATTTGATTACAGCGATCACTTGAAAGTAAAAACGTTCAACAGGGATCTCCTTCTGTAATTTCGGATGTAGGTATTTTCGAATGTGCCGAATATACTATATCGTATCGCTGATGTAGATTATAAACAAAATTTGCGACATTAACGTTAATATTTTACAGAATCACAAATAAAGTATTGCCGATACTTAGTGCTTTTGTAATTTCGGACACCATGTTCGAAACATCAAAAGCGACATCAAAGTAACAGCTTCAGTGTCTTCGGACATGTCGAAAATAATTACATCAAAAGTAGCACGACACTAAAACATCCACTGTGGCAAGTTACAGAATCGGGGAAATACTATCCAATGTTTGACATTTCGATACACTGTGAAAAGCAACACAGTAATTCCGTAGAGAATAAAGCCCAGACATTATTCTTAAATGCAAATACATACCATTTAAATCCTAAATGTAAGATAAATAAAAAGAAACTTTATTTAATTGCAGATACATCTTTTTAGTTTTAATTTTTTGTCATTGTATGTATGTATGTTACATCTCAAAAATATTAATAAGTAAAAGCAATTCTAAGCACTTCTTATGATTTTTTACTTTTATAAACAAATTTATATAATGTACATAACGTAATGTTGATTAGAATTGTTTATTCACCTCAGCACAAAATAGCGGTATTTCCCTAAATCAAATCCATAAAAGTAGTTCATTTCTACATAATTAATTGTATTAAACAACCTGACGTAGATGCAAATGACGGCATGCAACGGCTGTATATCCATTATAGACTGCCCGACAAAAACTAGACGCGCCAAGAATTATAAGGGTTATAGAATTTCTTTACAAAATTAGCAAGATGTGTAATTATTTTTTGTTCATAAATTAAAATAAACTAAAAAATACATTCTACAGTGATACATAAAGTAATTAAAAAATTATTATTGAATGTTTTAAATAATTTCTGCGACAACTATGTGTTAAATTTATATAAATCTATTAATATAAACTGTTAGAAGTAATTAAGAATAACGGGGGATCTACACACTACTAATCATTATTTGTTTTTTTTTTTTTATTATTTCAAACAGAGCGTTAAATTTTTATCGCAGAAATTGTTTAAAACATTGAATATTTTTTTATTTGCTTTAGATATTTTGCTAGTATAGAAATTCTATAACCCTTAAAATTCTTACCGCGTCTAAGCTTTTGTCGAGCAGTGTAAGTACCTACTTATACTATTGTAATAGTACTTTACCGTACTGGATGCGATTCGGTAAAAACTACTCATAGTATCCGTCACAAAGAAAAAAAAACGTATTAAAATAATAAGAGGTACGAGTACGAGTAACAAAATTGGTGAATATTCAGTTACTAATTTTGCTCCGCGAAATGCAGCGGATATCCTGCAAATATTAGGTTTTTAAAACTATTCAGAATTGATTAATTACGTTTTATGTCATGAATATATATTATTAACTGATACATCGTCGGAAGTATTATCTTAATCAATTATTTTCACATATGTCTATAAAGATTATCGCTTAAAGTGCATCAATTAGTCGCTAAATTAATTATGCATATATAAATCACCGCAAATCGCGATAAAAAAATACTTATCGTATTTATACAAATACTTGGAAGCCATCTATTAATATACATGTGTATTTTAATCTATCGGCGACTTAAAGAGAAGCGGGTTATCGCATTTGCTTCCACAGATATATTTTTTTTTAATGTAATAGAGGACACATCCAATTAAATATGTTGAGCAAAGTACATTTAACCAGGAATTACAAAATCAAATGTGGTTTGGCGTGTGAGAATTTGTTGCTTATATTTTGAGTTTTACTGTACCCTACATATGAGTATTAAAATAGTTAGTGCTAATGTGCTTAATCGCAGAATCATTTTTCATCTTTCAAATTAGTAGAGAGTGTTTGCGTAACGAGCAATATTAGTAAAAAGCAAATTAACCAATGTATTATAACAGTTTATCTCATTATCTAGACGAGAACATCTGTTTTAAACTGGTTCTTGCTCCGATCGCCAATGTGCCAGCGAGTTAGAGTGAGGGAGCTAGTAAACGGGAAAAACAAAACCGAAATGATTCTTTTCAAACAGCTGGGTCGGCTTTTGTTCACTTTCATTTGAAATGAATTGAGTTGCGGAAGACTATCACATTTGCGGGTTATTCGGTTTGTGTATCGTCGCATAGGCACAATGCACGTTTAAATATTTGTCTATTCACTGTATCCAGGTGTTTCGCATAATATGAGACAAAAATTGCCCTCCAGTGACAATGACCCAATTTAAAGATTGAATATTACATATAAATGTATGAGTTGGTAAACGATATTTGTTTTTAATTTACCCAGTGTTTGGATTTTTATTAACTACGATTACAACTACCAGAAGAGTACAGTTCAACAAATCTCATGACAGTAGTGAGTCATTGTGCGCACATTGTACTGGAGTGGGGAGCGTGTACGATGGCCGGTTTACAGTATATATGCTTCAGCTCCGCCCTTTTTGCCACTGCGCAACTGTCACGAGTGATTTGTCGAGCTGTAGTTGTGAATACCGCTACTTTATCAAACTACAGTAGTTATAATTGAATTTCCAACTACAGTTACTGCAGTTGACAAATGCAGTTGTGGGATGTTAAGTAATACGAACTACGAGATGTAGTTGCAGTAACAACTACTGTAGTTGTAATTTTAAAATTTGTAGTTCAATTACATTTTGCTCAACACTGCGTATAAATGTGGATGAAGCAGTTTTTGAAAGCGAACGCCGAAAGAGATGGAAATGTACATATATGAAATTCGGGTACCAACTTCTTTTCATGACGCATAAAGCCAATAAGAAAAAATTATTTGAAAACAAAGGGGGTGAGACAGTAGGACGCAGTTGATTTGGCGTTAAGACTACCTTGAAACTTGATATTTGGCATTTTATAGAAAGTTTATATGTAAAACAATTATCGATTAATTTGAAACTTGGAATAACTATACTATAAACTAAATTACTATAAACGGAATTTGAAGCTAACAATTCTTTTCTGTAGGCTGCAGGATTTTTTTAGTACTTTAAGGAGTGATTTCATGCCTGCCAACGGCTGGCAAGGGGTTTTGATATTGGTTGCTGTATTCTAGATCGAGTTCCTTACCATCTCTATGGGATTCGAATTTCGGATTCGGCCAATTCACATTCTGTAGGATGTAGGAATCTTTGTGTGCTTTAAGGGGTGATTTCACCCCTGCTGACAGCTGGCAAGGGATTTTGATATTGGTTGTTGTACGCAAGATCGAGTTTCTTACAATCTCTATGGGGTTCGAAGTTGATAATTTATTTTCTGTAGGCCGTAGGAATTTTTAAATATAAAGTATAAATTTTTAAAATTGTTTCTGTATTTCTACCGCTCTGTATATGTAGGAGTTTGAAGCTTGAAGTATTTTACCCGTATTGGCAATACATACACCGAAATATCCATCTAAACTATAGTATAACTATTGTACCCCATATATAAGTATATGTAGAGTCATGGCAATTGAAAATGCTAAGGTCATAATTACAACATAGTCGATATTATTTACACAACATGAGATCTTATCGTTTTAGTTAAAATTCCTAGAACCTTTAACTACCCCTGTTTAATGTGGTTTTGATGTGAACATTAGAACATTACCGTACAGTCAGTTGAGGTAACTTTGTATATTAGGGTAACTTTACACCACTAACATCGGAAATCTTTAGAATTAAATATTTCTTAGAGAAATCTACACTGCCACGTTTATCTAAGTTATAACGAATTTCAATACGCTACTGTCATCTTATGCGAAATAGTAGAAAGACTACATTGTTTGTGAAATTAAATATGGCTGTGTTTCGAAACTGCTTCGGACATGTTTCAATCACATTCATACTTCAATTAGTGCGTCAAGTAAGAAAAACATTGAAAAAGACGTAAGTGATGCAAAAGAAATTAATTTTATTGCATGTGGTTTTATGCTTCAATACATTTGTGATGAAAGTAACACTTTAAATTTGTAAATAGCCGAAAATTTAATTCGTGTTGTGTATTGGAGTAAATTAGGGTAACATTGGACCGGTTCAAAATTACCTCATGCGACACAATGTTATCCCATTCGGTGTAATGTTACCAATACAATTTTAGAACTATTTCTTATTCTTTATGCTTAACTAATGATATTAGAGAAATTACATACTCAATGACTAAATTAGGAACAATTACAACTTCCTAAAAGAGTTTAAATGCCGAGGAAAAGCGGGAGGTGGGCTTCTACGCGCTGGGCTATGCCGATGACATCACCATTCTTGTCTGCGGGAAATTTAATTGAGTGGTATACGAAAGGATGCAGGTGGTACTCAGGTTTTGTAGAGAGGTGGTATATAAGAGAAGGTTTTAATGTCAACTCTAGTAAAACGACTATAGTTCCGTTCACATGAAGGAGGAAGCTTAACAAACTTCTGGTCTTGTAGAGGCATGTTCGGTAAAACGTGGGAGCCAAAGTCTGCAATGGTACACTAGCTGTACACGAATGTTATAGTGCGGTACTAACGCCTCGCTAGTCTAGTGGCACACAGTAAATCTATGCTATGCTATAAGTGCGCTTAGTAAGGTCCAAAGGATTGCCTGTTTGGGCATCACAGGAGCCATGTCCCTCGACGGCTGCTATGGATTGGCCACCATTCTTGGGCTTCCACCACATCAGCATCTTCAATTACATTGAACAGGCAGTACCACTGTCCATAAAGGCGGATAAGATCTTGCCTGTTTTCACCTTCTCTGGAGGATACAGCGTAGATATCTCCAGCATGAAAACTACAATAGCGTACATCCGCAAACCAAATTGGGGGGCCGTCCCGCTAGTTTGTCTATGCCTCGAAAACGCGTAAACGAACAAGGATTAGAATCTGGAGGTACGGAGAGCGAGACGGCGCACTTTCGGCCAAGGGGCCTCCTTCACCATTTTCCAGGCCGAAATGGGCGTCAGCGAGCTGCCGTTCTTAGGTCCAGAATCGACATGTGGTAGCTCATATGTCAGTCTTTATGAGCAGGGACAGATTACACAGAGATTACTCACAGGAATCTTAAGTGGGCACTGCGCACTAAATAACCACATGTATCGCATGGGGCTAGTGAACTCTCCCCTATACAGAAAGTGTGGGAGTGCGGAGGAAACTCCTGCTCATTTTCTTGTCAACTGCTCGGCAGTTGCCGGGGAAAGACAGTTCCTATGTTAGGTCTCAGCCAGATTACGAACTTTTTTGATAGGGTACAACCTGACTGGGAGGGCTAAAATTAACATGAGGATACAATAGATCTTTCTGGCCGGGTTGCCTTCTTCGGGTTACACCCGCCCATGGTGGGGAAAGATGTTTTATTTTTACTTTTCTTATATTTTACACATCAAATCTTAGCTGCTTTCTCTACAAAGCGGCCGTTTAGTGCTTACCAAAAACTCTAATTTGTCAAAACGGGCATCTATCTTCTGCATTCGTGGACATCAATAATTGTATAATTTAGTAGGTATAACTAAATCGGTTTTATATTCCTTAAATAGATAATTATGCTCTAAAATTACCTTTCACATTTCGTATGCTAGGGTCGACATTTGTAGGTAAGTTATTTTTGATATAGTTGCAGCATTTATAACGAGATTATGCTGCTGTTAATATGAACATTAAAGTGTGGTCCAGAGTTACCCCAATAATAAAATATCGATTAATGTGGCCAAAATAATGTAAATTGTAAAAGTGGATAAAGTTACCCAAGTCATGTAGATAACTTTAGACCACCACTTTTTTTGCCTCTTAAAAAATATAAATAGACGAATTATATAAAATAATTATTGAAATATGTAAATGAATTACTTTATATATTTAAAATAATTTTAAAGGTATTAGATGTGTAGTTTCTTGAAAAAACTTAAAAAACTATTATTATTGGTGCAAAGATACCCCAAATGACTGTACAGGAATAATCTTTTATTTGTCTCTTACGATTTGACTTCTCCTTGAATTACAGTGACTGTATACATACGGATATACTTTGTACATAAATATATAATATAGGTAAATACGTGTATTAAGAGATAATAAAGTATTAATTTAGCCCTCTATTTTAACAGCAGTTAAAGGTGTTAAGATATAAATTCTTGAACATTGTGTAATTGGCCTCTATTATTCGAACATCTTATTAGAAATTTTCACTTCATATCGCAACTTTTTATTAAAAAAAAGCTGTTATCTGCGCAATGGGAATAAGAAGTATAATTACTATATCCGCTAAGATCTTTGGCATCCCTTAACATTTACATAATTCTGATTTTGAAACAAATGAACAAACTCACGAACTTATAAAAATAAATTTATTTTCTCCCATATCCTCCAATGTCCTTAAAAAATAATATTAGCATAAAGTATTCCATAATGTTAGGAGTCTTTGCTTGCGTTTATACAAGTAACTTTTAAACCACTGCACTGTAGTAGAATAGCTTTAATGTCGTCATCATATAATTTTCGGAATATATTGTGATCAACATTGTCAAATGCTTTTGACAAATTAATGAACATGGCAAGGCAAGGATGACTTAAATCTATATCACAAGATACTTGATCAAAAAAGTAAAATATTTAACTCCAAAATGGAGGCTTCTTGAACAGATGGGGGGTTAGAGATTCAATCTCATCTTTTATCTGCGTAGAGAATACTATTTCTTATCATTAATTTAATGCAAGGTGTATTCATTTATCCAAGTTAATTCGAATTTTATAAGCATTCTAGATGTGAAGTATCTGAATTAGTCTGAGATTTCTAAAAGTTATCATTATCTTGAAAAGTACAACGCATAAGTTGGTAGCAATCGTAAGAATAGTCACAATAGTAAGATACTCTATAAAAAAAAGTTGGATAGCGCTCCCTGGTACACAGGTAAACAATGATTAGAGTACGTTTCAATAGAGAGACATCGCTGAAACCTGCGAGAAGTGACGTTTATTACGTCCAAGCAGGCTAGCATTAATTGTTGTGTAGCAACGAAAGCCGATCATCAATATTCCTTTATTGCTCATATAGTGTGATTAAATGTAAAGTTTTCATTTGTTTTCGCTCTATTCCGCGCTAAACACAATATATAACATGTATTTTTTTTTTGAAAAATTATGGCAGACAATTTTTGGCGCAATTTACAGGAAAAAATACCAATGAAATCTAATATCAAATTACAACAAAAATTTCATTGCTCAAATCTTTACGAAGTGTAAAAACGAAAAAAGAAATTTGATACGCAGGGTAACTTAAAACTGATGATTTACCTTATATTTATATATAAGCGTGTCTAGAAACTTACATGTGCCTTTTTCGTTCGTATAAAGTTCAGGTAACAGCCAACATTTTTCTATTATAATTACAGCTTGCACTCGTAGCATTACTGAAATTTCTTACATATGTGTCGTATTTCCTGTATTATCATACTTTGATTTCTATTAACTGAGGTACGCATATTATGCATATATGCACTAAAAAAAATACATGTTTATAAGATCGTTCTTTTTTGACTGCTCGTTGAACAAAATGACAGCATAGTACAGTTTTTAATTTATTTGTTACTTGACGCATTCAATCTGTAAAAAGGTTTTTTAATTTAATTTTTGAATGTATAAATTCGTCAAAAACAATCAGCTACTTTTAAAAATCTAATCTAGTCGTCTTCAAGAAAAAATGTAAAATATATTTACAAAGTAAACAGCACACCACTAACATTAACTTTTAAACAATACATACTTATACAATATTCTGTAATAAGCGTTGTAGTTAAGGATATATATTAATAGCCTTTGCTGAACCATAAAACCTTGTACTCAATTTACGATATTGCTTTTACTATGTGTACTTATGTCGTAACATCTCTCCCTCGTGCGCATCCACTTCATACGGCCCATTTCTGATGGAAACAGTAACAAAGGGGGACCTAGAATGGCGTTACAGTATTGATTGCATCGATGTATTATATGCGCCTCTATTGTTTAGCTTCAACTTGAAGTTCATCGGGATTGCAGTTTCTCCTTGAAGTTACCTTTCATCAAATTCATCAGCTCATACATAGCGGTGTATATTCCTTACAAAAAAAAATCTATCGGTTAATGTTCTTTGTAATAATGCATTTGCAGAGGAGTACTAAATTTTCTGACACCTTAAAATTGTTCCTGCACTAGTAAAATAAATGGTTGTGAAAAATGTTTTATACAGGAAAAAATAGGATTATATTTATCAAAAACAGTAAAAACATTACATCATAAACAAAACATTAAATACTTAAATGAGAAGTAGCCAAATTTGAGAAAAATGTATAAAGTTTATACAGACGGTTTTCAGAATGGCTGCAAAGTCAACAAAGCAAGCACGATAACGATAACCTAACTCGTACATACGATCAGCATGATATTCATAGTTCGCTCTTATTACTTCCGATCACTTATTTGATTTTACGTATACATAGTTTCGAAATTAGATATCTAAATAGATGTATAAATGTTAATAGGAGGAAATAAAATGAACCATGGTTTTCTGTAGTTACACGACTATTACTTATTAGGTACTTATTATTATTTCTAGAAATAATACTCTCGCACGCAGTTTTATGATCACTCGGAGGACCAGAGGCTAGTGGACTATTAAACTTTAATATAGAGTCCGTTGCAATAGAGACTGGTACATGACGTCACATGCACAATGAACGAATATTGGTAGCTGATGCCTCGTTGCTAGGTAACAAACAGTGGTAGCCTGCAGCGGGAAGTAATTGACGACATGTACCATTCTCTATTACAACGGACTCTAATGCAACCTACAGTATATACATGATATATTTTCTACCATCCAATATAATTATACACAGAAAAAGGTTTTATTATTACAAAATATGTACTAAAAGATTGAACAAATGAAAAACATAAGCAAATGTCTGAAATATTCAAAACAACCTAATTGATTTTGTTAAAACAAATGCTGTGTAAGTTTCAACGAAATGTCTAGCGTTGTGCCCATCAACGAACTATATAAAACACTGGGACGCGCGCTATGTACTTAAAAACCGATTCGCTAGCCAGCCGGCCGCCATCTTTGAATGTGGCAAAATCCCAACGGCGGGATAGTATTTATACGGAATTTTACTTTCACATCTCTTATTTCTTGTTTTTAATAAGGAATAGCTCCTAATACGTTCTCATATTCTCTATACTTAATAATGTTCTGCGAATAATACTTCCAAATCATAACTGATCAATCATTTTTCATTGTTAGTGAGGCGACCACAATAGGAAGATAAGGTCTGTTAAAATCCCTAAAATTTGCATAATTTTCAATCTTATATCTGCAAAAAGAATTGGATTTAAGCTTAATTGTTTTAAATGCATTGATTTTATACAAGTATTTTATGAAATGGTCATTCAATAGTATTACAGAATAATATGAAAAATGGAAGTATCAAACAGGGCATGTGCCAAAGTTACATTTTACAGATAATTGAGAAAACTCACTTAAAATAATATATGAACATACCAGAACTGCTATCTTTTAGCACAAAGCTTTAAATTGCATGCAAATTAATGTATGTTTTTTTTTTTCAAAGCATCCAACAAGGCTTGTATACGATAATTCTAATTCAAAACCTTAATCTGCCAGAAAATTATATTTGGTCAATTTGCCACATTCAAGGATGGCGGAAACCAGACCGTTTTTCAGTTAGCGCGTGCACCCGAAAGCGCGTTTCAGTATTTTATATGGTTCGTTGGTGCCCATATCAAACACACTACTTCGTTGAGTCAATTAATAATTCGTTGAATTAACAAATTCTTTTTCTTCGTGTATAATAAATAATAAAATGTCAAACAGTTGTTTGACTTTACCACTTTGCCTTAATATTTTTGAAAGCATCTTTGGTGCATTTCTAAATATATTTATATCAAAGATCAACAAGTAGATCTCGCAAACGGAACTAATAGTAATTACCATCATTACCTAGCCCAGAATCAACTCTATTCCTGTACGCAAATGGCACTAAAATAATTTTGTACGCAAAGGATATATTTACTAACTACTTCATTACGTCAACAAAGGCGTATCGTTTTAAAGGAAATGGAAAGATAAATAATACATTCCCTACAAGTGACGTATTGATGTATTGGAAAAGAAATCTTAAAACAGTTGTATTTTATGGTTGTACACTGACTCGTATTTCTTTTCCATCCTGCACACTAAAGAGATGTTTGTAATTCCTATTTTAAATTCCAGTAACATATAGGGTAAAATTAGCAAAAACTAGAAAATATAAAGAATTGCAAAACATTTTTTAGTTTGTGTATACCTATAGTATATATAAGGTTTCCATATTTTATGGAGGCTCCATAGAACCAATTCGATATATTCTTATATATTATAAAAGCCACCAGAAGCTTATTATTATTATAACAATAAGTTTTAAATTAAGACTAATATTTATAATATATATGATATAAAAGTTTTGTAAAAGCAAAAGACAAGTGCATAAAAATTTAGTATTTATAGAATTTATATGTGTATACGTATTTTATATAAGTAATAAATCTTATATAGGTACTTTTGGAAATTTTATGATTGCAGAGCCAAGGAAACATCTGCATTTGTAAGGAAAATTAGGTTAAAATCGTTAAGATAATAAATTGGTATCATAAAACTTTTAAATGGTAAAAAACATTTTAAATAAGAACACCTGATGAAGAAAAGACTCTTATCTTAAAATTTCACAATTTTACGAGGTAATATAACGACGGTGTTCTGATTTCAGCACGCGCTTTCTGTAATTACTTTGTGGTTTTCCTTAACATAAACAACTATTATGGGACTATGCAAATACAGTTCAGATGTGGAAAGCGATAGCAGAAAGTACAAGATTCTATCTTATTATTAAGCAAAATTCGGGGTCGTTAAACCGCAGATTTTTGATAATAATAATAATAATAATACTTTATTGTCCAACAGTTATACACCTTATAAGACAAAACACACACTGAAAAACCGATTTATTTGATAATACCAAATTTTGTATAAGTTAACTAAATATTGAGTTAAATGTGGGTAAACAAATATTTGGTTAATTCAACCACATCATTTAACCCGTTATTTATTTGAAATAACAAAATATTTTGTTGGATTAACTAAATTTTCGTGATAAAATTTGTTTGAAGTTATTTTGTTGTCCTGAACAAATTGGTTTCTTCGTGTATGTGTAAATAAAAGATAGGTACAACGCAATGCAAAAAGTTAGTATAAGCATAAATTACCAAAAAATAAAAATCAATGTTAGAAATAAAATAAATTGGGTAATGAAGAAAAGGAAAAAAAAAGTTCAATTAATTAGAGTAAGTAAAATAACCAATATATATATCTTTGCTATGTGTTGCCAGCATTTAATATCCTATTGCCATTTACCGTCATATGCGTCAGTAGTGCTATCCTCAGCATGTTGCTTCTTGCTCTGGACAGTGGCGTATTTATAGTCAGGGCTACCCTAGGCTAGTCAAATCTCTGGCTGCCCCGTCCACCCAGCCAGCATTTCCATTAAATGATTTAAAAATAGTAACACATTTTCTTTGCTTAAAGCATTTATGTATACTTAGGTAGCAGTTTTATTTATTAAAGATTTTTTTCTTCGGGATTGCCGTGAAGCAAAAGCGTAAAATCTACATCTAGCTGTTATTTGCTTTGTATTGATGGCACAGCTAAAAAAATCAGACGCGTTTGAGCCATAGTACTAAAAAAGTAATTTTTTATTCTAGGAAATATCGAAAATGCTGTAGTAGGAGTTATACCTAGACGGTTTAAGAGATTGTAGACATTCATTTATGAAATTTGACGACTTAACCGTTAATCGGTGTTATTTAAACCGTTTCAGTTTCTTTGTCAGCTATCTCATCGGTACTCAAATCTGATATATTGATAATGAAAGAAAATTTGTTGTACAGTTCTTTATAGATAACATGGCGTCGACTTAATTCAGATAATGTATACGTATGCATTAGTTATCTCGTCTCGCGAGGATTGTCCTCATTTTGAGACTGTCTCTTCGTATCCTTTGACAAGAGAACTCCTCGCAAGGGCTCATTTATGTAGAACCCAAAAACCAAAAAAAGGTATTTATATTAGGGATATGAATAGGATACGTAATATACATAATGAAATGAACGTTGGGACTTAAGAATAAAAGAAGGTCGCACTACTGAATGAATGAGAGCAATTATTTGATTAATTTATCAATTTGAGCCTGATTTTGTCAGTAATTGAAGATTTTTGTGTGGTCATAATGTTCATAGATATTCCTTAGGTTGTCAATATAATTTGTGAAAGAACAGTGGAGGTTTTAAGTTACACATACATATCAATATCAATGGACTGCAACTGTTTAGTGGTTACATTAAACTTTTGAAGAATTTCTCTTCATACTGCCTATTCAGTGTTCTAATTTTTTTATTATTAAAAATATAAGAGAAGCCTAATATTAGTATCGAGATATACAATCGCAGACTAGAGTTAATTCTAATTTATTTTTCAGTATTATGTTGTGAAAAACAATGAAAAGCTATTTAGGAAGTATTGAGAGATAATAAAAAAAAATTAAAGTTATGTATAATTTTAATTGAAATATTTTATTAATTTTATTATGAAAGAATATGCGTATCACATTTGTCCGTAACTGTGAGTATTTTGGTTATGCGAGGTTTCAATGAAAAATATGTTTATACATATGTCAGAAGAGGGGAATATCAGATAAACACAAATGCTTCCCTTTGTGATTTTTGCCGCAAACTTGTTGCGCCTTAAACTGAATGGATACCCTTATTTGAAAACTAATTATAATAAATCAAGGTCGTCAAAACAACATTCATAGACAATTTACCAAATGAATAGCGGACATAAAATATGAATTTATCAAATACGAGTAAACATTACGTATGTGGGCTACTCGTCGGCTGGCATGAATAAAATTACCTCCAATAAACACAGTTGTATGTATAGTTCAATCTGAGAATATATAATCAAAATCGCGATTCAGATTGTTAACCTTTTTGTGGGAGGAGCTGTACATTATACAGTAACTCGCAAATTTGAGCGCGTACGAGTAAGAAGAACAAAAGAAGCATATTTTGCAACAAAATATTTAACATGAGCTATATTTAATAATTTCAGACACATACAAACTCAATTTAGCGATTTCTATAAATGAATACAAAATACAATGATATTACCGAAAATCCAGGAGTGCCAAAAAACTCCCAGGTCAAATAACCTCGGAAACGGTGAAAATATTTGAATTTGTAAAAAGAAGTTACCGCTCTACATATGTATGTACGCAAAAAGTGCTCATGTCTGCGTTGTGCGCTTAGTTTGATAATTTAGAAAATATTTTGATATTGGTGACATATGTTTAATTACTAATTACCAGAGGAAATAATTCACTTTGGGTAAAGTGAACAAATCGAAACAAATCAAAAAACTAAATCGAACAAGCAACATTAAAAGAACGTACAACTGACCAATTCACACCATTTAGGCTAGTTTCCTACTGGATTAACTTAAACTGATCAACTGATCCAGATTGTAGGGTGGTTACTAAAGAGGTAAAGGGAGGTAAGTTTAGTTATACTTTATTTGAAAAAAAAAAAACACACGCAACCGATTAGTTTTTATTAAAAACTAAACAAACTTAAGTGACCAAACACATAAAACGAATACACTTTAATTGAGATTGCCCTGAAAGTAAAATTTTACATAGGCGAACATAATTTTAATTTACGCAGAACCCCGTAGTAATGAATTTGAAGCAGTGCGATTCTTTGCTTTCCAAACAATTAGTAATAAGATCACAAGCATTTATAAGTGTAGAAGTGAATCTCAAAAATTATTAAAATTAATCAAAACGATTCGGGCAGAAAAGAGTAAGGCCTCTGAACCGCCCGCCTGAACCCTTTCACACGGGATCTGCGCTACTTGAAAACCGTCCGTTCAGTTAGTGGAATCAACTAATCACCTAGTTTGAAAGAGGCTAAAAACTAAAGAAATTACGGCAGTGGTAGTGCAAGCAGTTAATCAGAATCCACGTCAATTAAAGAACTGATATTCTACAGATGGAGTTCTATGCTTTTGTTATAAAATCAAAATGTTTATTTATTAAATAATTCAAAAATTAATTATAAATTCATTTTTAATATTTAATTCCCCATAGCTTATTTTACAAAAATTTTACGCGAGCACAGCTTTTTGGTAATCTTTCTTTTATGTAAGCTTTCATTTCTGTGCTATTCTGTGCTCGATACTTCTTTCAGATCCCTAACACCAGCTGCAAAAAACATCTGCCTAGCGTTTGACCATGAATAAAACAGTAATTGGTTTTTATGGCGCTGCTGCACCGATCGATCTCAGTGGAGAAAATTAATGAGTATCTGGCAGCGTTCTGATTGCCTGTAATCCGGTCAAAAGACACACGAAGAAAAAATAAATAGCACCTGCACACGCAGTTCCGCTGTGGGTAGTACATTTAAAAAAGCATACATAATATCTGCTTGTGTCCTAAGAAAGGATATTAGTGAAAGATGGGATTATAAGAAACAAAGATGTACATGTATAAGTGAAGATCGGTCATAGTAGCAGCCAAGGAAAAAATATTAAGATTAAGATAGCGAACGGGTGCACTCTTTCAAGTGCATGTATATAGTGAAGGTAGCGCTTGTAAATAAGCGCCGGTGGCTGCGGTAACCAATCTTCTGTTGTTTCTATTAATGGTATACAAATCTGAAAAAAAAGGCTCATAAAGCGCCAATGTGTGCAAATTAGAAAACCATTTAGGTAGGTGCTCTTTTTTATATTCGCAGTATCTTGTTTTCGGAGTAAATCTTCGGAATTCGGAATGAATTTTACGGATTACCTAAGTTATGCTAAAGTATTTTCCTTCAATTTTTTATTTAGGATTTATGAGCAATTAGTTTTTTTTATATATAAAAAAATCATTCATTGATAATGCTAAAGCAAACAAAAATATTATACACCTTATCACGCTTCACTTAAATTCTTGGTGGAATTAGGAAACACATTTTTTTGTTTTCTTGTTTTATTTCTAAATAATAATCTTGTATTTCAAACTTCCAACATAGTCTTTTGCTACACTTTTTCTCCATACTGAGAAAAAAAAACATCTGTACTGGGTGTTAATTTAGGTATGTAAAGCAATTAACTCGAAGCGAAAAAGCTCCAAAGCTTAAGGATATTGAAGGCGACCACCACTTATTTATTACATAGTAAAGCAACGCATACCTTGGCGGCGAACACAAAAAATACCAGGGTGCTTTGATGTATGGGAATAATAGTATAGCAGATGGATTTTATCTTGCGATTGATGCACAAAATTTTGAGCCAACCGCTATAGGGATTTTATCTGTTAGATTAAATGGCGCGTACATACTAAATACATTTTTTTTAATTACATGAAACCGTTTTTTGTATTTTTGTGGCAATATTTTAATGCTTAAGAGTTTAGTACGTAAAGATAATTGATGTTATCGATGATTAGTAAAGGCTAGTTTAAACCTGCACAATACATCGTAAAAACTTAAACCTTAATGAAAAATTAACAATGGTTTGAGGAACTTGCTCGCGAAGAGCGGTTGAGTAGTATTTTAAAATCAATACTTAAAGCAGAAATAATCTTTTTTGTTTGTGTTACACAATTATCTAGACAGAATGATGTCATATCGATACCTACAAGTAATTTACTTATTTTATTTGACAGAACTTGCCTTAGTTTCTTTTAAAACTTTCTTTGTCTATTTTTTTTTTTTTTTCACAAACCATAGCGCTAGAATTTTTCTCGTTACGTTGTACACCCAAAGAAAAAACACCCGTCCAGTTTGAGTGAGAGACGATGATCGCACCATTCCAGCCCTATCTTCTCTATCACTGAAACTGGGCGGATTATTTCTTTGAGTATACCTAATATACCAATGTTTATTAGATATTTGCATTGTTGCTTTACGAAACAAATGTTGAAGGTGCAAAGTCTATTCCATTATTTTTTTAATGTTAGAAAGAATAAGTAAGCAAAAAAACTACATAACGTTTCTAAATAACGTGTACTAGGATTTTTTACATTCTGAATGGTTGAGATCTCTAAAGTGTTTCTTAGATTGACCTTCTTCTATTTTTTCCTTCATTCATCATTGTCATTGATAGAGGATGCCAATTATAAACTATTTTTAATGAACTGTTATCAATTGACTTATTACAGTTTATAGTAAGTAATAGCTTCGTTAATAAAAAATAAACATATTGAAATTTTAAAAGACAATCTTTAAGTACGACATTAATTTAATAACATTAAGGCAAATTAATAACATTCAATCAAATATAATGCCGGAAAGGTTTTTGACATAGGTAAGCATAGATCGCTTACCAATCATTAAATGCTTGTTTGCTCATTGCAAGAATATTTTTTCAAAAGTTGCAGTTCCTAATTTTGTGTTACTTTTTCATTTATTTTCATATCTTGAGAACTTTTGAGGTAAACAGTATACGCATGTGTCTTGTAACTCCTGCTAAATTTTGAAAATGCAACTGGCGATCCTGTTTCTTATTACTCTCATAGCCCATAACGGAGAGGTAAGGATACTTTTTCCTAAGGGTAGAATAGCGACACCAGTTCTAACCAGATACCAGATTTAGACACTTCTCGTCGTAAGTGCATATAATATAATATGTAATAAGTTCTTCGCGCTACTACTATTTAGAATATAGTAAACGTTATGTTCTCTACAGGATTTCTACACGCAATTTACGTACCGCCCAGGTCCTGGTTTATAAATCCTGTGAGTTACCGTTTAAAATCAAGAACGTACCCGAAAAAGAGATTGTATTAATAGAATTGGTAATGAACCGCATATAAATTTTTATTGTTATTTTGTTCTTTATTGGTTTAAGGCAACCGTTTTGCTCGTCATATACAAACACATTTTTAGAAGATCTAGTTCAAAATTGTGCTTGAGTGCAGGAAGAATATCAAATAGATTTATTTTTTATTACAAAAATATTTATTACTGCTAAAATACACATTACCCTGTAAAAGCTCGACACGGTATAAACAAAAATTCAACGATCAATATGAAACCTCGAAGTTCAGTATCATTGGTTACAGGAGGTAGCGCAGAGCTGACCTGATTTCAAACAGTCATCGCCGTATCTTTAGAGGGCACCCATGAAACTGAAGCATGGATGCATAAATATTCTGCATTGAAGAACATGTGCATGTAAAGAAACACGTATCTATAAAAATGCAGATGCAGAAAATCGATTTAAGCGGAGTGCTTTTAGCCATATTCAACGTTTCCCAGTGACAACTTTCCAAATTTACACATTGTTGATGATCACAAAAGTTTATACGGTACACAGCACGGTGCCGCGCATCAGGAGTAGCCGGTCCGATGCGCACATGTCATATGCTGTAATACACCGAAATAATTTCCATACTAGTACAAAGGGATGCATGTAGGTACTCGTATACAGAACACTGCCGTCGATCAACTTCACGGCATCATGATCCCATATTCTCTAAACTTTGTTCGTTGACAAGTAAAACACCGGAATAGGTATTATTGTTTTTAGTTGCGTTAGAAAGTTTAGAACTCTAAAATTATTAATTTACTTGCTAAGATCTTCTATATTCTATACCCAGAAAAGGAAAAAATAAATATTTAAAGATTCAAATTCTTAGGGTTAGCAGAATGACATTATTTTTTCAGACATAACATACACTAGGCATAACTTACACGAAGCAGGGAAAAGAGTAAATTTCAAGAATGTTAAATGATAACAGCGACAAAATAATTTTTATATATCTCTAGCTTTGTAACATGGAAATCAGCCTTAGTTGGCGATAAAACCGTCAAATGTAGGCATGTAAGCAGATAAAATCAGTAAAAAAGCGCTAGTACATGTTAATAGGATGTTCGTGTTAAAACTATATTACTTCAGAAAACATTCCAAGTGAATATTACACCCCTATAGAGTATTACATATATTACATACCTAACCATTAAAGTTCATTTTTACCGGCATTCTTAAATATTTGATTGTATAAATAGATACGAATAATATAGTACACATATATCCAAAACCTTAAGTATTTTCTCTCGTTCTCTCGTCATGATGGAAAACACTGACATATTCTGCTGATTTCCATATAAAATATGCTACTCAGACACAAATGCTAAAATGTTTTGTTTCTACGTTATTTAATAAGTAGGTAAAAACTGGAAATATAATTGCCGTAGTAACACAATTCATAATGCAGGAAGACAATAATTATTCGGTTAATGACGATTATAATATTGTGGATCCGCCTATTACTTATAATGACCCGCTAACAATACATACTAACACTTATTGTTTTGTAAACACACTTTTCGTAATTACAAAACCCATGAATTTGTTGGTGATTGGTTAGATGAAAAATAGGCCTTAAAATAGGTTATGTTATATAATGTGGTCTTTATCTGACAGATGTTTTTCCCTATAATGTATCGTTATGATCTATAAAAAATTACTGCGTTTTAAAAATGAAAAGTAAAAAAAGGCAAACCAACAATAATTTCGAAATTGAGGTATGGCATTGATGTTAATTGAGAAGCTTTGGTCGAGAACAGAATTTAGCTCAAATTAGCTCACCGAGTAGTGTTAGGATTAACGCAGTTTCATTCGCTCATGTAATTATGCGTGAATACAGCAATGTGAAACCAGAGAACGAATGATGCGAATTCTCAACATTATCTTCATAACGTTAACGGATACATTTCGCTAAAAAGCGGAGCAAGCAGTTTCATTCATAGCAAGGGCGTTTATGATAATTTGCATTTAGATTTGCAAATAAACAATGTATTTGTATTCTTTCCTTTAATAATAAATTGTTTACACACACTAACATTGCTACACGTTAATTTTCCTGAAGGCAATAACAAGCACTTCATCACTCAATGAATGAAACAGACTGCCTAAAGCCGTATTATGAAGAAACGATCTATTCGGGAATAAAAGCTACGCTCTTAAAAGGATTAAAATGTCACATTCTTATAAAATATGACTTTTACTACTATCACCCCTGCTAATGTCAAACTAATCCACTATAATTCTAACCAAAGAGTTATGCCGAAATTAATACTGGTATAAGTTCCTGATGATGCAACAATAATGACAGAAACCCAATCATCAATAAATGTCAATTGTAGATTTGATAGAAACAAAATAATTTCAATAATATTTGAATCATATTTCAAGCTCATTCTATCCCATCTCGTTCGTATTTTACTAAGAAGAGGACAGCAGTCTAGAT